>LZPO01108333.1:28930-40250 GCA_001675575.1 Neotoma lepida | reverse complement strand
CAAAACCTAGCCACTTTTCAAGTACGGCCATTTCTCAGAGCTTCCTTTGTCAAAAACAACCGAATAATCAAATAATATCTCCTCCCAAAAAGCCAATTTGCTTACCACATACCACAGAAATAGGAAGTACCCAAATTCAGTATTCCTTGACTATGACACAAACCTACTGCATTTGTGGTTTCCACCTGAACCCTTCACCTTTGACACAGTGGGACTCTGAGGACATGGAAAACTAGCACCACCAAAGTCATACAACTCGGACATGTCTCTTTGTCTCTAATCAAGGTATCTCATGCTTTCTACCAGCATCTATAAAGCAGGAACTGACCTCAGATCCTCCCTGAGTCCTGAAACCGCCAACCTAGCAAAGACAACATTGACCCTGTGGCATATTCTCTGTATGCCTGTACTTTATTCCCATGACAGAAACTTGGGAAGGGGTGAGTCAAGGAGCATGACAAGCCACTGAAGAGGGTAGCAGAAGGATAAAAGAGTTGGAGAATGGCCAATTTGTCTTCTGAATTCTTCCCATTACTGACTGACTTGGTTGCCATCTGTCCTTCCCAGTGGGCTACACACTCATGGAAGTCTTATGGTTTGCCACTGTACCTCAATGGGCAGAATAGTGTCTATCAATAGTGAGGCTTAATAAACACCTTCTGAATTAACTAATGGTTGTCTAGGCTCTGAGGCACCAGTGAGGGTGAGCTTACTAGAGTTAGGAAAGAGTTAGTTGCCCTGGCTTATGTAAAGCTNTGTTTGCTAGTCTACATTTTAAAAGTGTTCTTGGGACTGGAAAGAGATGGNTCATTGGTTACNGTCACTAGCTGCTCTTCTAGAGGTCNCCCACATGACAGCTAACAACCATCTATAACTTCAGTTCTAGGGGATCCAGCATCCTTTTCTGGCCTATGTGGGCTCCAGGCATGCACGTGGTATACAGACATAGGTGCAGNAAAAACTCCCCCACACATAATATAAAAATAAATTTTAAAAGGTATTCTTAGCTGTGTGAATCAGCACTTTTCCCCCTAAGTACTTTCTTCAAAGTCCTTTAAAGAAATTCCTGAAAAGAAAGTTTGCTAATCTGCATCATTACAGGAAAGCCAATGTTTTGATAGAAAGAAATAAAGCAAGTAAAGTCTATGCTGGGTGTTTAACATGTTTCCGTGTTCAGCTTTTAAAATTCTGCCATATTAGTGTGTTGATACCTGCTCCATCTGTAATGAAACTTAGATGCCGAAAGATTAAATGATTTGGTTTAAAGTACATACCTATTAAATGTACACTTGATTCTTCTGATTTCAAAACTTTTCTGTTTCCTCCAGCATTCTATAGAATTCGAGATATTATCCCAACACTTGGGAGGCAGAGGCAGATAGCTCTCTGAGTTTGAGGCTAGGCTGGTCTACAGAGCAAGTTCCAGGGCAGCCAGTGCTACACAGAAGAAACTTTGTCTCCTGAGAGAGAGAGAGAGAGAGAGAGAGAAAGAGAGAGAGAGAGAGAGAGAGAGAGAGAGAGAGAAAATAGTATTGAGTACAATAATCTTGTATAGAGTGGGTGGATTTTGCATGACTACACTTGGGACTGTGTTATTCTGATTCAGTGTAAACTGCTATAAACATTTCTAGGTGCTTTAAGTTATTTAACAGGGGACACTTAAAAAATCCAGGTCCACATCTAAGTGGGATCCAGATGAGCCTCCAAGAATGATCGCCAGAACAACGCAGAGCTGGCCCTTCAGTGCAGCGAATGGCTCTAGAACAAGATCAGAGCTCTGTGGGTTCAGGGTCATCACCCTACAAAGGAAAGGTGTGTGCAAATGCTACTGCCCTCACTCACCACTGCTTAATGTTTCTCAGGGTCTGAGTAATGATCTAAGAACATGGGTGCAGAAAGGCGAGTCACTGACTGGTCAGGAGAGGGCTCAGACCAGTTCTTTCTAAATCTAACACAAGTATAGCCAAGGGGCAAACACAATTCAGACCTACAACTCTAGGTACAAGACGTCTAGGTACAAGACGTCTAGGAGATGGACCCTATTGGTCTCTGTATTGTGAAGGCAATAGGAAAGGGAGGCAGAGACACATGGAAGCAGCCAGCCTGCAGCACTTGTCATATCCAGCATTAGTAGGAAAAGACGCTTCTACAGAGAGAATGGATTAAGTGCTACACAACTATCTCTGTCCAGGAAGACCTGTAATAATACATAGTGTGTGATAAGATATTCAAACTCCAAACTCCTGGCATCATNATCTTTATGACTACGATTTACTCTGAGGCAAATGTCTTCTATTCACATGATAATTAAGGCCAACAATGTATCTAAATATGCACACATCAGAGACAAGAAAGCAATTTGCGATGTAGGAGCATCACTTTATTTCTAANAGCCCTTTGCTTCCTATCACTGTTATTGGCACNGCGTGAAGATCAGGCTTACTTCCAGCAACCCTAAGATGTTTTTTTCTGGATTCTCTCTGGCTCTGATCTCTCACATGCCATACTCAACAAGGAAAGGCTTAGTAACTGAGTATTCTAAAGCTTCAAAGACAGCACATCCAATCCCGAAGGGCAAAAACTTCGCCCCANGTTTCAGAAAGAGTGGATAGGAAGCTAAACTCTCAGGTGTCCTGTCAAAGGCTTTCTTCATCACAACAAAATCAAGATTGCGATTGTGTTCTGTCTAGATACCAAGTGGTGGTAATGTGTGTACCTGTGCATGAACCTGTGTGTGTGTGTGTGTGTGTACACATGTGTTCTTATTTATATCGTTCAATAGGCAAAACTCAGCTATCTCTTTAAGGAAGAGTTCTCATAGGTAAATTATGAAGCAAAGCAATAGCACTAAATAAGAAAATAATGGCAGAGGGAAAGATATGCCTGGGAAAGGGGACATGGGGACTTCAAGGCAATGACAACCCCCCAGAAAAAAAAAACATTTTATAAAATGTATTCACATCATATTTTAAATCCAGTGCAATTGACTTTTTGCCTTTGATGATTTGGGGGCCAGGCCAAGTACATCCCATGGCTTCTTTCCTTTGACTCTGACAGGAACAAAGAGGGGAACTATTGTTAACACCATTGGCACATGAGAAACTGAGGCACATCTTCCACTCGTCTTCCTGCATCCATGCTGCTTCATGGCAGAACCAGTGTGTTATGTCTAATGACAACATTGTCTGCTCCACTAGACAGAAGAAATTTATTGGGTGAATAAATTATGGAGCCCTACTTTTTAATTACTATTTTACAACCAGAAAAGTTCAGGAAAACAGGATGCAAAATTACACACACACACAATTAAGATTACATCTGTTAAAAATATACATGCATAAAGATAAGAGACCAGAACATAGGACACCTACAAGTTAAGGTGATGTAAATATTTGTGCTTTTCCCCTTTCTCTGTTTTTGAGGTTTCTCATAAAGCAGCCATCTCAAATTACAATGGAAAAAATTATACGCTCTAGATTAACTTCCCACTTAGCTGGAATGTAAAAGTTCATTTCTGCTCTCTCCTTTCCTACGGCTCTGGAAACCTCTCCTGCTCAATGAGTGACTTCATTACCAAACTGATGGCACCAGACCATTCNNGCTNTGCAAATCACAAGGCCACAGCCCGCTGAGGAAAAGGCAGATAAAGAGATTACATTAAAAATTAAAGCAACGCGTAGAGACATAGAGATAATGTGCTTACANTTATTTCTACATATTTAATATTCGNGCAATTACAAAGCCAGTCACGACAAATATTAGCTCTTGAATCAGGTTCCTTTTGCCCTCTGATAGTGTGACCTTGAACTGCAACTGCCAAACTGCAACTGCAAGCCGTGGCTGCCGGAGAACCATCTCTTCAGACTATAAATGATAAATGCCTTTTCCTAGAACGTGGTCGCAGTGCTTGCTGGCTTTTGTTTCTTTTCGATGCCGTGTATCTTCTCCTTCTAGCACATGTTGACCACCCTGAAAGGTCTAGCTTTCGCTCTTCTGCTACGTGTGTGGTTGTACGGTTTGCCGTTGCTCCTGTGATGTGATGTGTTTTCTGTCAGAAGAAATTTACAGGCACATTAGCCTACCTGACAGGCACGATGAGCCACCAGGCTTTCCTAAAGAGAAGCTTCCACAGGCTGGAGGCTGCTCTGTCCTCATAGCTCACCCTNGTTCTCAAGCCCTGCTATACCACAAGAGCTCAAGTACAGAGGTCAGCCTCTTTGCCTGTGTGTATCGCCTTGAATCCTGGTTTTAATTCTCCTGTGCCCGCTGCACAGCACTAAAGCGGTTCTGCAGTAATTAATTCATATTTCCACAGCAATCTGATGGCTGAAGTCTGCTAGATAAAAGCTAATGTCTTTTCTTACAAGCCATATAGAGACCAAGGAAGGGATAAGTACTTTAAAAAGTGAGTCCTGAACACCAAGGAGGAAAGGTAGCATTCAAGAGACANGCAAACAAAAAGCAATATAACTAACTTTTATAAAGTGTTTAGAGAGAAAATTCTAGAACAATTTGCTTTCCTCAATGTGTCTAGAAAAAAAGTCAACAAGAAAAGAAATTAATGAAAATTTATAAACAAAATGAGACAGCTAAAAAGGTAAATTATTTTCTTAGAAGATTCCAACTAAATGAAAATATTTCCCTCTAGGTTGTTGGGGAACCAAAAGCCTATGCATTTTCTGTTTCTTGAATATTATTTCTGTGCCTTGGGGAGTTTGTTAAGATCAAGCAATTCTGGTCCATTCATTTGGTGACCGATGCTAAGGCACATGTACTGTGTGGAAGCCTGTATGCCTTCTAAATAGTCATTGACGGGTGTTTTCTATTTTGAGAGTGTGCCCTTTGTCCTCCTTATGTTTGAGTTTTCAGCATGTAACTATATAACCCACAGATGCCATTCACAGGAGTCCAAAATCGCATGTATCTCCTGTGATTCTCGAGTTTACCAAGGCAATCAATAACATTGGTCTGAGCCACAAGCTGAATGGGTAAGTAAATGAAGGAACCTGGCACAATTTGCAAACCAGGAATGGGTGGTTTTCTTGGGACTCACTCTTTGGATAATTATCTGGGAGCATCCTCTCGCGTTCTCCTTGTCTTTCTGTCTCAGCTCGTGATCCTCAGATGTTTCCGATGAGGCAACTCCAGCTGTGTTCTTGCCCGTGGCCACTGTCCCTTCCATCTTCAAAATTCAAATGAGAACTCTCCCTTGTTTCTAGTAGCCTGTTAGTNNGNAGAGAGACTGGCTCGCTCTANTTCTTGATCTGTAGCCTAGTTCTTCCCTAGTCTGCTTTTCCACAATGACAGGAAATCTCTTGGCCTTTTGCAGTCTAGAAAGAATGAGGATCCAGACCGAGGTTGTAATTTCCAAACTGATGNCTTCTGGTTCATCCACCCTACTCCATGGAAGTAGCATCAGGTCCCCCAGTCCAGTTAGCCATTAGGGAGACAGAGAAACCTGAAGGCAGAGAATCATTTACCCTGGCACATTGGAAACCAGAGTACCAGCCACTAGATTTTGGTATATGGCCACTCTACATTAAAAGATATTTAGAAAGAGAATTCATCTATCTAGGGAAGTTTCAGTAGCAGCCTTGCTGAAACAGAAGGTCAGTTTAGATGACAACTCAAGGTGTCATAAATTGATTTTTGTGTTGTTTTGTTTATGTCACAGGATTTTNAAACAATAACTAACCATTCATTTCATAAACAATGTACATTCATGCTTATATCTAAACCATTGGGAAAAGTTTCTAATTTTCACAATTAGAACAAATAACTGTCAAATGCTGACAATGTGCCAGAGTGACTCTGCTATAGGCACTTGAAATACATTATCGAATACATACTAAACCTTTGGGATACAAGCTGTAACTAGATGCCAAGAATTCCTGGGACCCTCTGACACATGAGCCACCATTCCTAACAGTGGCTAATTCCCTACATTCTCCAAACCATGAGATTTACTGTCTTCCAACATCTTCTGTCACTAAACCCAAGGCCCTCAGCATGGTGGACCCATTTTCACTGAGATGAGTGCTGTGGGATGGTCTTTCTGTATGCTGTGAATATGTGTTGATACCATTGGTTAATAAAGAAGCTGCTTTGGCCTATGGTAAGACAGGGTATAGCCATTTGGGAAATCCAAGAGATACAGGGAGAAAAAAGGCAGAGTTAAGACAGATGCCATCCAGCTGCCCAAGGAAAAAGATGCGAGCAGACTGGTACTGCCATAGCCACGTGGCAAAATATAGATTAATAGAAATGGGTTAATTTAAGATGAAAGAGCTAGCTAGCAATAAGCCTGAGCCACAGAACAAACAGTTTGTAATTAATATTAAGCCTCTGACTGGTTATTTGGGTACCAGAGGGTGGGAGAGATTTATCCATCTACAGATGAGAACTTCCAGGACTTGAATTTATCATCTTCATCAAAGTCTTCAGAANCTGTTGCCTTTTGTCACAGAGAGCTCTACTGAAACTCCGTGCCTAGACAGACAAACTGACAAAAGGGACTGTCAAACGTGGACGCCTTGGCAGTCTGGGTGGCTATGCTCACAGCCCTGGGGAACACTATTTATGAGATGGATACAGAGGGAGAATTATTCACCTGGAAGCCTGGCTGTCACNAGAAAAATCCAAACCCAGGAGCTTTTCTCCTAAGAGCCCCTATGACATTTTATTCTTTAAATAAATCTTTTCTTCCTCTCTTTAGGTGAGAGATTGACATTTTAAGATCAATCATCCTCTGCTTTGCAGGTTTGGTAGACTGAGAACAAGATAAATGGAAATTAAGCACAATTTCCATTTTTTGAATAAAAGTNCCCAAAATAGCTGCATTTTAACTCAGTACAAAAGAAGAGATATTGTTTCCCCCAATAGCNGTGCTCTTTGTGGTGGTTGTCCNAATACGTTTGAATGTCAAAATTCTGCCCTGTTTTCTCCCNAAGATTCATTCTGAACATATACCTGCTGCTTGCACATCAGTGGAAAGCAATGCATCTCATGCCAGGCCTTTCTCCATTACAGCCAAGGATGCTTTAGGCCCCCAGGTGCACTCACTCCTGTTAGCTTTGTCAACCCTTCTCTTTCTGCAGATAAACTGAACTTTCTACTAAAGCATGTGTTTTGCATATGTGACTCGCCAGAGAAATTTTTATAAAACTCTAGATATCTGGATGTAAATAATAGGTATATAAATCAAATACCTATAATAAATCATAAATAAGTGTATTTCAAACCAATTCTTTGCTACATTTACTAAAGACAAAAGCAAATTTTTATACTAATGAGACAAATGTGCTTATTTTCTTTTACATAAAAATTTAACGTTGGCTGAATATTTAGTACTACAGGACATAGAGCACCTTCAATATTTTTCAACATTACTTGAACATTATTTTGATCTTATAATCTTCAATGCGGAGAATGCTACTTCCCATAAATACATAGCACAAAATCACAGAGGTATGTTTAGGGCCATTTCAGAAAGTAATAGAAATTCTGTTGTAATCCCAAGACAAAATTCATTAATGATTTTTTTTGTGTGACTCAGATCGGTAACTTAAAAGCACTTCTTACAATCAAACCCTCTCATCCAGCACAATCCAAAAATGTACATGCTGAGAAATGATGGTAGGAAAATATTGCAAGTCTTTGTTTTCCTTTATGTTTCTATAGGAGCAAAATATTTTGTGTGTGCAGTAAAAACACTGCAAATTCACGACATACAGTAATCTTGAATCTGAGCTGCAACATTTCTGTCAACACTATGAGGCATGGCGGCATGCCTGCACAAAGTACATGTGGTGTGTTCCGATCCCAGGCTGCAGTGGAGTGGTGCCATGCAACACAGAGGAATGCTGCCACAAGACCTCAGGGACATTATGCATGTGATGTTGAATTAATTTTTGGTTGTTGCATGTTCAGAAACCTTTTACCATTGTCAAAACTATCACAGCCCCCACATTCAGTCACACAACGCACAGGTTAAGAAGTTGGATTGATNGAGAGCTAATGCTGAATTTTTCCCTAGTTCATGCTAGTCAGTAGTTCCTTGTGTTTAGGACTTTTCCCATTTCTGCAACAAACTGCCCTTGGTAAATGCAACTTAAGGAATGCAGAGTTCACTTGGGATCGTCATTTGAGGGATTGTAACACATGATGGCAGAGAAGGCAGGATATAGCAGCCACTCAAGGTAGCTGGCCACAGGACATATACAGGCAGGAAGCAGAAGAAAATGAATGCAGATATTCAGTTGCATTCTATTTTCCCTTTTTATTTAGTCCTGGACCCCAGCCCAAGAAGACAGTGGCCACCACTCACTCACTCTCTCTCTCTCTCTCTCACACACACAGAGAGAGAGAGAGAGACAGACAGACAGACAGACAGACAGACACAGACAAAGAGACACAGACACAGACATAGGCAGAGAGAAAGAGAGAGATCAGGACCTCAGCTGATACTCTGTGAAAATATTCTCACAGGTACACCCAAAGGTGTGCCTCAGTAATGTCATAGGGGTTTCTTAATCTAATCAAAGTAACAACAGAAATCAACTATGGCTTGCCTCTTATTATAGGTCTATTAGTAGTCAGCTGGCCTCTCTAAAACCCAGATTTCTTTAGTGTTTTAGCTCACTTTAAATCATCTAAAAAGTGTAATGGCTCTTATTCCACTGAGCCAGTCAGCAGGTATTTCCTACAGTGTACTGTTCAGCAGACATCGGGTAAGTGCTGGATGCCAAAGACTCTTAGGACATTTGCTGTGGTGAGGGGCACTGGCTGGGGTGTGCCAAGGCCCTTCTGTGGGTGTCTTCTCTCTGACTAGTATGTGACCTGAGCCAGGAAGTCAGTCTCTCAGACTCTGGTTCTTTCACTGCAGGAAGAACCACTTTGCTTCAGTCACTGACATGCTCGGGCTGCTGCGGGTTTGATGAACACGCTGCAGGGGAAACCCAGCAGCCTCATAAAGGCCAATGCTCTCTCAAGGTTCCCAAGGATTCCTGATCTTAATCCACAGGACAGTTCTGATGCTAAGAAACATGCCTTTGAAAGACCCAAAAATATATTTTAAGGGAGCACATATGGACAGCAGTCACTCTAGTGTATTTAAATATATTGCCCTGCTTGTCCTATATCCAGGATGCTATATGGTATAGGGGGTAATCATAATGGGTCATTTAGAATTCCAAGCACTCTCAACAGGACAATAATGCATCAGGTTACACAAGTAATCAATAGGTCCAGATCTGGACCTACCCTCTGACAGTTAATCAGCACAACTCCTTAATTCCGTGGCATTTCGGTATTTTTAAGCATTTTCCGAGCATCTGCATCTCACTACCATTACTCTTGGTTTGTTTGTATTAGTAAAATGAATGCCTTCTGTTTGCACAATATTGCATTTTTCCTTATTCGCAAGCCACTAGATATTCTTTTCAATATCATGAGAGAATTGTCTTTTTTCCCTTCTGTCTTCTCACTGACCAANAGGTGTTCTATAAAAATGCTTTCTAAAATTCAACCAGACTTGTGAAATATGCAACAGTTTGGTACTGCGACCAGGCAGATTATTTGGAATTCAGTATGATTCTCCAATTTCTAAGAGAGAGAGAGAGAGAGAGAGAGAGAGAGAGAGAGAGAAGCAGAAAACTTTGTATTGAATTTTAGATCTCATCTGTGTACATTTCTATTCAGTACATTTCAATTTCTTGTATCCAAAAGCAACTTACCATATGCCATTGGTCAGAGAGAGGACAGACTCTACATTCACTTTCTCAAAGTGAACGCCACTGATATATCATACATTTAAAAAGTCAAGTAGTACAGTATGAGTTATAGTGAGGCACTCTCTCTATTACCCTGACTTCCTAATAACATTTCATGGCTTTCTCTTCTTTCTTCCCTCAGTCTCACTATAAATATCAGAGCTGATGACTGACTTTTATTGCTGCCTTTCATGCAAGCTCCTCAGCCTTGCAAATCAGCCACAGATTCTAGGAACCATCTCCCAGGCCCCTGCCTTCGCTCACACAGTTTCCTGGTGGAGCCTGGGGCAAGAAACAATGCAAAANCACTGTATAGAACATTAATATGAATAGCAAAATTCAGGCTGAATTTTTGTCTGCTTGTTTCAGCCCTTTAGGCCTCCTCGGTGCGTGGGACAGGGAAGCTCTGTCCNGAGANAGTTTCCCTCCTGAGAGGATGGTAGGATATCAGCTGAGATAGGCAACACCCTTGGGAATGGAGAGCAGAAATACAAGGACAAAACATATACCAGAACGAACAGAATGATAGTAGCAAATGCCTCCCGCAAGCAGGAAGTCTACTCCTANTCCAAACACTGTCGCTCTTCAAAAGAACTTTTCGAGGTAATTCACTTTTGTGAAGTGAGTTGCCATTCCCTAGTAATGGTCCAGATTAACCCTTTAACTGCTGTCTGCCAGCCTTCTCATAGTACCAAACATTCATCTCTCATTCTGCCTCATTGAAACTTANGAAGCAAGTTTAGCAGCTCTGTCACTATTTAGATAAATACTTTCATGCACAGACACCAGGCTGAACCAGGGAGGAATGGAATAACAAGTCACAATGATTAACATTTGTGAGGACATAGTGCGAAGCACTATATTGCCCACACGTCTACTNTCATGTAACAGAATTATTTGACATAGAAGCCAATGTATGCTCAGTTTTATAGATGAGAAAACTGAGATANAAAGAAATCAGGTGACTCATGGAGGTCAGATGTAAGATGGTGTCTGAGCAGACATGGCCCGTCAGCACTGAACTCCCCTCTCCAGAACAGATGCCCAACATCACCNGACAAGTGCCACTTGTGGATGCTGTTTGGGGACTCGGTGAAAACGTCAGCTAACCCTGAGTGTTACTGCAAAACTTTTAGGTTATGTGGCAATTCCATCGTCCCATGAATCTTAGACTGTGCTGGGCCATATAATGGCTACTAACCATGTGTCACTATTACAACCAAATTAAATTAATACAGTCACTGGGGTTTCCATAGAAAAGAGAACATAACATTAAAGATTCCAGA
Organism: Neotoma lepida; assembly: GCA_001675575.1. NCBI lineage: Eukaryota > Metazoa > Chordata > Mammalia > Rodentia > Cricetidae > Neotoma > Neotoma lepida. The sequence continues at coordinate 29,194 of LZPO01108333.1, read as the reverse complement.
AGGCTAATTAAAACTTGAGTAATTGTAGAGTTAAAATGCTACAGGTGCAGACCCAATTATCTTGGCTTGTGTTAGCCCCTTAAATAGACACTTATTGCTCACCTCTGTGTTTGACCTAACATCGTTCACATGGTTAGCTGGATCCCTTTGGAATGTACAGACCCCTAATTTCCACCCATCCAAAAGTTAAGAATGTCATCAGGTGACATCTGAGGCCCAAAGCAGAACCTCCCTCCTTGGCTGTAACTGTCTACCTGATGTTTC
>LZPO01108333.1:12736-28788 GCA_001675575.1 Neotoma lepida | reverse complement strand
CTTTGTTTTGTTACTATGAAAAACTTCATGAAACTGTTACCACATTGCAATATGGTATTTGGACAAACCCAAACCTGGGTTTTTCTGGGTCATGGTCGCTCAGTTTGGGCTCCAGAATAAACAACCTTTTATTTCTGTAGAGATGAGAGCTACGTTTGGGGCATCAAAACCATAACCTCCAAGTTGTACTAGCCATATTCCGGTTGTTCATTATATACTACAAACAAAAGATCTGCAAGCCTCATCAGAATAGNAACTATGGGGACTTCCAAGGAAAGGCATTTAGTGAGAACCTGCTCTGACCTAGGAGTGGTCAACAATCATCAACAAGGAACAAGGAGACATGATCTCCAACTGCCCTGTAGCTCCGAGATGCTGCCAGAGCCAGACAGCCACCGGGGAGCATCTCTTTGATGAGGCAGATTCAGGAAGCAAGGGACTCTGAGGGCCTAGAAGATGGACATCAAAGGTGACTTTGGGGCCAGATTCAAGCAAAGCATTCTGAAGAGGAAGAAACCTAAACTAGGGTCTTTCTTGTGAGTGAAAGGACCAAGCAGACACCATATCAGGCTGCTCAGTCTTCTCTCAGAGATCAGGCCTCAATTTCAGTTTCCTGAGACTGAGCAAGCAGTTTCTGAGAGGGCCATGAACAAAAGACAATCAATCTCTGATGCCCCTGTCAGCAGGGACAGGGAGATAGGATGCACCAAGCCTGGACCACTGAGCCAGCCTCCACAGTCAGTGCATGCTAGGCCAGCTAGCCTCCACGGCAGCCCAAGGACAAAGCCTGGGACTTGTCCAGGCCTGCCCCAAAACTGATAACTGTAACCCCCAACTCACCCTAGCCAATTAAAAGTTAGTAGCATGATTGTCACTCACATAAACCAATCCTGAGTCTGTTCCTATGTAGTCTGTAGACCCCAAGACCTCCCCGCCCTTGCTTTACTCCCTGTAAATACCCTGCCCCCTTGCTACTCGGAGTCTCTGCTGCTCTGCTGCTGCACCAGACAGAGAGGCCCGGGGTTAATTCAAAACAGTAAAAAGACTCTTTGCTTTTGCATCGGATTTGGCTTCTTGATGGGCTTTGGGGGACTCTGGGTACAANAGTGAGAAGATAGGAACAAATATGAGAGGGGAAATGCTCCTGGCAAAGAGAGGAGCAGAGAATATATCAAACTTGAGGAAATGTTTAAAAAGGACAGTAAAATTGCTTTCTCTACCCTTCTGCCTCTTAGGATTTGAGGTAAAATTTTCTTTTTCTTTCTTCTTCTTCTTCTTCTTTTTTTTTTTTAACATTTTATCTGAGACGCTGAACTCTAGGGAAGAAAAAGGCAAGAAGTCATTTTAGTAGAAATCCAGAAGCCAGAAGTAGCTAATAACTTCTGCTCCCCATGTCCCACATGCTCCCGTGCAAAGAATGTATGTGGACAGTATCCGTGGACTGACAGCAACCAAGTAGCTACCCCTGCACGAAAGGCAGGTACCAGGCACCGGCAGGGTAGTCTGTCAGCATCATTTCACCCAACCCCAGCACAACCTTGACCTTTTCCTCACTTTCATACTCACACAGCTGGAATTTGCTAGATCCGCCTGAAATGATGAGTTTCGTCCATCTGCTTGAATGCCAGGTTTTAAAGAGCCCCAATATTGTTACTGCTACCCAATCAATTNCAAAAGCTCCTTTTAGAAAGAAAATAAAAGTTCTCCACTGATCGATACCCCTGCTCCTGGCTAGCATTACCTCATGTGGCCAGCCAGAAGGAGAGTTCAAACGAATGAAGGCTTGATTTCGGAAGCCAAACAAAAGAAATAAAAAGAAGCTAGAGCTTCAGAGAAATGTAGCACACCAGTTACGTGTCACTCCCACNTAGAGCAAGTGACTCGGGCAATGCCCCCGCCCCCCGTCTTTCAGAAGCTGAAATAAGTCAAAGACTTATCAATATTCACTAACCTCAGGAGAATTTTCTTTGGGGCCCCAGAATTTCCCAGAAATTTATTCAAGTAGGGTCATTTGTGCTTGTCTTCTACAATAGTGATCAAGTTGACTGGAAACACCTGTGACCCACAACAAACTACTCCAAGCAGGCTTTCTTCATGAAGGTGATCTTCCTCCTGAAGACCTCCTTAATATGCTGAAAGAGATTTTATGACTGAACGTAGGTAAGATTTCTGTGCCTCATATCTTTGGATAAAACACTTCATTCATATCAAGCAGAGATTAAATATGCAGGGCATGAAATAAGCAGCAAGTTTGGCTTCAAAGCCATCTTGCAAATTGTACGCCATCCAAGCCAGACCATATGCCTTTAAATCTAGATGGCTGCCTACGTATCCAAGTAGTATCCAAGTGCTACTTCTGTACTGCAAGAGCCTTCAGATGAGGAATAGACATGGGTCAGGGTAGCTTGTCTGATAAATATGTGATAATAGGTATGTCCTTTGAGACTCAGCTAACCACCCTTAACCCTCTCTTTGGGGATGATTATTCTGTTCTGTCAGACAAAAACATTCAAACTGGCAGCTCAAACCAACGTTACTCCTGAGCAGCTCACTGTGACATCTGTGGTGGTCTTTGTCTAGGAAGTATTGCCACCATTTTCTTTGGGCTCCTTCAAAAAATTCCTCCCCTACTTCACACCCAGACTGTCCTACCCCTCCCTGTGCCTCACATCCAGACCCCTGAGCAGAGAGTGCAGGTCAGTCATGAGCATGTGACACAGCCAGACCAGTCTGAATCTTCCTTGAGATTGCTACACAGACATGAGAGGAAGTCTTCTGCCCATGGGGTTGACTAAGCTAGGAGAATGGGATATACTGGTGGCCTTCTTGCCCTCAGATAGGGAGAATCAATGGAAAACAAAATCACTCATAGAAAAGAAAAACAGGGAAAAAAGCAAAACAGCCCCAAGGGCACTGCTGGAGCCTCCAGTTCTTGTCATATCTCAAGTAACCTGATGAGCATAAGATGAGTTAAACAGCATCTGGTAACACAGGAAGGAGCTCAAGAACTGTTACCAACCGTCCGTTGTTTTTCCTGCTTGTTTGATGCTAGCAACCTCCAGAGTGGCCTTAAAGCCATCCTCAGCCACACGCCTGCTTCTCTCTTCAGAAAGCCAGTGAGATAGAAAGGACATAGATGGACCTGCCATCCTACCTCAAAGCAGAGCTCCCCTGAGGCTCAGAGATACCACTCTGGCCAGAAATACCTTTTCCCACTCCACAATCACACTCACACAGCAGTCCCACCATAATCAAGGGAGTATTTTTAAAAATGACACTTCATTTCCTGGAAGAGGAAGGAAAAGAATTAGTTAAACCCTAAAGTGGAACCCACGGCAGGAAGTAGGTTACATAAGACTTGACAGGCATGTGGTTTTCTAAGGGTACGAAGCACCAATCTGTGCTTATTTGGCTGTTCGCCAGTGGCACCATCCTAGGAAGCAGGCAATCCAGAGTGTTAAAAATACAAAATTTATCAACTTGACAGCGTTTAACCTCATGAAAACAAGAGAGCACGGTGGTAATTAGTGCTAAATATTAATTGTGATTTAAAATTCAATTACTATAGGGCAAGTAAAACCACCATTAATGAATGGTGTCTGCAAAATATACATCTTGTCACCTCTACACTTTTGGGCAGATAAGCCATTTGCTTGCACAATAAATACTGCTGGTTGGTGATCAAATTGGGTTGTTTTTGTCATACAATCTGTGTGGCACAAAAATCTTAAAGGTAATTCCAAAGCCCTTATGTTTGTGATATTTTCAGACTCAATAAGCAATGCCATAAAACTGTACAATTTAGAACTGAAATGGATCTTGCAGACAAAAGAAAGTAAGGCTCAGAGAGGATTAATGAACTGGGAAATGACAAGGCTGGGACCTCACGTCCTGTGTCCTTGATTTCCGCTGGACATCTCTCTTCTATACCCTATCTCATAAGCAATAACACAGAACATTAGTGGTCTAGAAGAAAGGATTCTTGAAGTCATCTTGTCTTAACTTGTTCATTTACAGGTAGGAAATGAGGCTCAGAAAATGAGGTTCTTGCCAAAGGACGGAAGGAGAGCTAAATATATTGATGCCTTGAAGACATTGCTCTTACCTTCTTGCCACAGAGGAGCATGTTCATCAACAGGCACAAAATCCCCCACCATTTAATGTTTGTCAGAGTGCAAACAAACTTACAAATACCCCATCATTCGCAGGAAAATCCTAGCAATATGCCAGGTAAGTTAGTAAGTTTTGCAAGAGTCCCAGGGTCTCTTAGTCAAGCAAGTGCAGGGTCAAATATAAACAGCTGAGCTGAAAACTAGAACCTCCCACGTATGTTTTTGGTGTCTTACTTTCCCCCCATTCCCACTAGAAATAGAGGCTGCAGCTATTTCTGAACATGAAACTTGCCTGGCTTCAGCAAGAACGCTCTTAAATAGCCCCAAGTATCAAGTTCCATTTCTAGTGGAGGCTCTTAATTCTGCTGTGGCACTGTGGGGTTAAACACTGCGTTATCTGTCTATCTGCGCTGCTGCTGGAGTTGGTTTGCTTCCTGCTTTCCACTTTCCCATAGGCTATGTGTGACAACGTGGAGAGTTCTGAAGACACTCTCAGCGCCCCACCCCACCTCCACTCCTACCCCCCACCTCTCCACCCCCACCCCTGCCGCTGAAAATTAGAGGAGTTAAGTCTTTCTATCTAAGGCAGAGTGGGGGAGGTGAGAATCAACCTCGAGAGTTGCCTGTCCGCCTACAGGAGAACATTAACATTGTTAATCTGCTGGAGGCTTGGCTTGGCTTCCCAGGGAAATGGCTGGTAGAGGTAGCCAGTATTTCAGTCCTTTCCTAGCCAGGGGGGAGGGCACGCTGTTACTGTTTTACTTTATCTTGTTTTCACTAGCACTATCTCGAAACCTCCTGGTTTGGTATTACTAACAACAAGGAACAAATAAATGTCAAATCAGATTACAGAGGAATTACCTACCGCTTGCTCTCTTCCAAGTAGCCTACTAAAACCCCACCAGATGTTCAGAAAATAATACCACCCTTGCCTTGTAAGAGTTCATGGACCTTCTAAAAAAGATATTTAATAACAAAAACAATCAAATGTCCCATAGATTTTGGATAGGATTTGGATAGAATTTGGATAGATTTCGTCCTTGTCCTGGAGGCTGGGAATGAAAGCAAAGTAGTTCTGAGGAACAAGGCAGCCCTGGGGTGAAGGGAGTCTCTTGTGAACCCCCCGGGGACTTAAACGATCTGGGTTTGTTTACTTGCTTGCTTTCACTTCCAAAGATCAAAACTAGGCCTGTGACCTTCGCCCTACATTCTTACATCCCACCCTCCTTGTCTTTTGTATTGGAAAGCAAGATGCCCAAGGTGTCAGAGATGGTGTGAAGGGGTCCTTTCCTTCAGTTCTTGCTTGCCACTTTGTGGCCTGGGACTCAGGGAACAAGGAGCCTCTAAGCAAAGCTTCCTTTGATCCTGACCTTAGGATCAATTAGGTTGAGATCAAACTCTAAGTCGTCACTCTCCTCTGGACATCGTTCTGTTACTGTTTTCCTTATTTTTCTATTTCCCAGCCTGTGTGCCTTGGTCTTTTATACAAATAGTTCCCCTGTTTGGCCACCTTATTTGTTCTACAGTTANACTCTGATTTGCCTGCTTCTGGAGTAAACAAAGGAGGCTGCGGCTNCCACCCTTAAACAAAGAGTCAGCCCATTAATCCCTGCTGGGGCAGTAGATGTGTCTGCAGCCCGGTTACAGCTTTGTTACAGTTACAGGCAAGGACCTTTCAGACAGGTCCACGATCCTGTGAGTTCCTAAAGAAGATTTTTAACCTTTCAGGGTCTGGCTCTCCTCACCTGGCAAACAGAGACAATAGGATGTCAGGAGGCAAGGAGATAAATGTTGCATTGTGTCGGACAGGGAGGAAGGGGTACTTGCCATGGATGGGCATGTGATGGTGGCTTTTATTTTTATCCTGGTCCTTAATGTCGTTCATTTGGGTTCTCATTCTAGCTCAGTTTGACTGAATGGATAATGTTGGAGCTCAGACGAAGTGCACAGTCCATCAGCCAATAGTAAAAGGGCAGCACTGGATTTGGCTGGCAATATACACAGACATCCGAACTTGTGGTTGTTCAGTTAGTAGCATACCCACCACAGGGCAAAAATGTTAGCAAGGTGCCTGATACTCCCTCGCCCAACCAGTCAGCTATGATTCCCCATGTTCTTAGTTGGTACTGCCCATACAACTTTGCAGTTGTATTTAATGATAGTTTAGATGCATTTGAAAAGCGAATAGTCCCTTGAGCCATTACTGACTACTTATTGCACACTAAGTTCCAGGTATCACTAAGGAAGTAGAGACATAAAGAAAAGAACACCCCTTCAAAAAGTTACTATCTAAATTAAGTATCAGGAGTTTTTGTTCTCTTGGGAGAATACACAAACACATATGAATGAATACACATACAAATATATATTTCTTAATGAATATACACACATATATGTGTGTGTACACATATATGTGTGTGTATGTATACATATATACATATATATGGTTTCAGAGGACATTTTTACATGCTGATATTGAATTGGAGGAATAATTAGGAAACAAAGGTAATGCTGACTTTAGAGCTGATAGCAAAACAGAGGAGAAACTGGATTGCTTGACTAGTCAAGACACTATAGATAAGGCCTTCCTAAGAACTGTGCAAATGACCATTTATATTACAGAAATGGTGAAAATAAGAATTAGGATATTTACTGGTGTAAACAAAACTTCCTGACAAGAAGCTGAGTACCTCAGTCAGGGTTCTATTGCTGTGAAAAGACATCATGACCATGGCTACCCTTAATAAGGAAAACATTTAATTGGGGCTGGCTTGCAGTTTCAGGGATTTAGTCCATGATCATCATGGTGGGAAGTATGGTGGTGTGCAGACAGACATGGTACTGGAGAAGGAGCTGAGAGTTCTACATCTTGATCTGCAGGCAGCAGAAGGAGACTGTGCATCACACTGGGCCTAGCTTGAGCATGTAAGACCTCAAAGCCTGCCCCCACAATGAGACACGGAAGACAGGAAGGCCACACCCCCTAATAGTGCCACTCACTTTGGGCCAAGCATTCAAACACATGAGTTTATGGAGGCCATTCCTATTCAAACCACCACAATGTGTGTGCAGAGACTGATGGCTGATTAGAATTTCAGTACTGTGGAGAGGTTGGAATGTTGCAGGTCCACAGGCTAGTAGCCCTCAGAACAACCATTCCTTGCCCAACTTTGTGTTGGAACAAACATCCTGTAACCAATAGATGGAAACCTTTTGGAATCTATTAACTTAGCAGACCACTAGCCTCCACCAATCCAAAGCTAAGAATGTCATCAGATAGTATCTTGGACCCACAGAAAAGCCTCCCCCATCTTGCTGTACCTGCCTCTTTGATGCACCCACCAATGTATTTTAAACTTGCCTTGACTTATGACCTTCTTTGTTCTATAAAACTATAAAAACTTCATGAAGCTGCTTCCACATGGGAATTTGGGGTAAACTAAATCTGTGTTCCTAGGCCATGGTCACTCAAAATGGCTCCAGAATAAACTATCTCTTATTCCCTTCAAAATGAGAGCTGCAGTTTTTTGTTTTTGTTTTTTTGTTAGTTTGTTTTGTTTTTTTTTGCATTGACAGTGGGCTGGAGAGAGTGGTTAAGAGCACTGGCTGCTCTTCCAGAAGACCAGGGTTTGATTCCAATGTACAAACAGCAACTGCCAACCATGTGTAACTCTAAGCTCCAGGGAATTCTATACCCTCTTCCGGCTTCCATCGGTACCAGGCATGCATTTTGTACACAGACATACATTCAGACAAAACACTCCCACACATAAAATAACAGCATCTGTTTTTGAAAAGAATAAGACTGTTTAAATAAAATGAAGGTGTTTCATGTGGTAGATTGTGAGACCCAACTCATGGTAGAACGTCTGTAACAGCAGTGTCAAAGAAACAGAAATAAAGAGACAGCAAAACACGAAAAGGAACTATTTATGAAAATGAAGTCATTAAGGCAATGAAAGAAAAGGAAAAACCTTGGAAACTTAAAGATAAAATCATTTGTATTCACTGCTGGGTTCAGTGATGCTAGTTACCATGAGACACAAATAACAGTCAAAAAAGAAAAATCTATTCACTGATAGAAAGGTTAAAAATGCCACAAAACATTCACTGAATAGCCAGATAACAACTAAAATACAGGAAAATACTGTAAAAACAAGTGAGAGTCCTGTGAGATATCTCAGCCTGCGAAGGTGCTTGCTGTGCAAGTCCGGTGACATGTGTGCACTCTGAAATTCACAGAAAGGTGGAAGGGGACAACTTCCCAAGGCTGCTCTCTGACCTCCGTGCATATGCCATAGTGCACACATGCACAGATACAGACACGTACATATGCTGTGCGCTCACGCATGCATGCAATAATAACACATTTTAGATTTTTCAAAATGAAATAGGTGGGATGCACTTTGCACATGCTGTGGGAGAATTTTTGTTTGTTTTGTTTTCCTGTGGCATATGGTGGCCTCAAACCTACTCTGTAGCCAAAGGTGACCTTGCATTCTGATTCTCCTGCCTCTCCCTTCCAAGGTCTGGGATTACAAGCATGTGCCGCCACACCCAGTCTCTAGGGACACTTTTGAGTCCTCTTTTGAACTTGGGAGGATCTTGGATTAATCAAGTTTCTCTGGGGACTCATGTGAGCACACAGGACCAGTTGAAGCCTTTGTGATCTGTAATCTCCCCAATAAGCATTCCTTGCTATGGAAAAGACATTATGTAATTGTTCACCAGAATTATTTACCTTCTGAAGTCTTAGCACACTTCCACAAGAAAATGAGAGTATCTGTCAGTCAACGTAAGTTCCCAGCACATTGCTAAACAAGCAGAGAGTCTTTGCTGAGTCAGAGTCATGAGTTAGAGACTACGAGTTTCGCACCTTTCCTCTAGTTGGGTGTATACACCAACTAACAGGGTGAAAATTTAAGTGATATCAGTCACTTTTATTAAAAGCAATCCTCAAATATCTTAGATGTTCTTAAACTGAACACTAAAAATTATAATTTAGGGCAATGAAATACAAATCAGCTGCTAAAATAAGACACATAAGTACATGTTTTATGGGAATCACATATATAAGTAGGATATGGATTGTATACATACACTCATATATATATACATATGAATATAAGATCACAGATATGCAGAGATAATCCAGATAGCCACTAGATGCAGAAATATACTTATGTAATATCACCATATACATCATTTGATATACTTTTAAGGTAGAAAAATGCACATATATAATTACCTCTGCAAGAGGCTCTGAGCAGCGAAGGCTGTAGGAGTGTCTCTGTGGATAGGCATATTAGTGCTTTCCAGTTTACACACTTTGATATCTTTTGGGTTTTTAGAAGTGAATATGTGTCTCTGTAATATAAACCAGTTTAAAACTAAAAGATGTTTGGTAGGCTGTTGTAAATGCAACTAATGGCAAAAATCAAATGTATCAAGGAAAAAATTAAAAGCTTAATCGTGGGAAATCATTACTCAGTCCAAAACAGTGAGATAAATAGTTTTCAATCAAAATAAATTATACTTCACGACTCTGAAATAATACAACCAGAAAAGAGAATGCCAAACAACGCATTAAGTACATTAGCTGCCACGCGCTGACAGTTTAAACCACGAGTGAAACTGTGAAGCCGATGGTTCCTTTTCACTCGATTTGCTGCGACTATCAAGAATCAAACATCGAAGTGAAACTTTTCTCCAAAGAACTTTTGGAGTTCCGCATGAATATGCATCAAAAAGACAGAAGGCCTCCTTCCCTGCTTCCGAGCCACACTCACACACACGCAGCTCTGCCGTGCACTTTCAACATATGCTCGCTCTTAAGGAGAATTTCATCTCATGACCCACCTAAAATATCAGCATCTAAATGTAGACATTCCCTTTCATTGGACTAGCTGCGGCAGCCATACCCTTACCAGGTAAAGAAAAACATTCAAAGCAAATTTTGTGATAGATCAGATAAAGAGGTATGTGTGGCACACACGCAAAAGACAGGCTCTAGGGTGAGAGACACTGTTCTCCTGCCATACCACGGGGCCAGGAGATGTCTATTAGCCTCGGGTGTACCTGTTGTCTCCTGCTGAATTAACACTCAAGGAGAGTCTTGCTGTGCCTAACTTTGTATTAACAGTGGGGAAGGGGAAAGTGAAAATTCCTGAGTCCACCATGGAGAATGAATATGCAAGTTATTAATAGACCACTAAGCAGACAAATAAAGCATGGCAGACCCACACAGGCTGCTGCTGGAGACTTCCAACAGCATGCAGGTACTCATCGCTTCATTTCCTCTTCCTTGGGCAGATGACTTGGCCTCTGTTTCAATGATACGCATTTAAGATTTAAATACAAGGTCTTCAGCACGTATAATTCTACTCTATTAGCTACTTCTTTNGCCACTTTGAAATTGTGCAGATGCAAATTTAAGGGCCTTTGGGCAGGTCTGGACTATTGGTACTGAAACATATTTTCTATATTTCTTTGCTTCTCTTTCTTCTGTCCAGGAGGAGAAAGATTATTCATACCTTTCAAGAGAAAATATTAATTTAAATTTTAAAAAACATTGTTTTGTGAGAAAAAGTGGCCATACAGCTCTTGCTTAACGTCACTCTTGAAATGACGATGACGTAACCTCAGATTGCTGCTCAGTTATCTCATGCCATGGTCTTGAGGTTTATGCTGCTGTACCGAGAGACTGCGTTTTTAGGACTCTTGGCCCAGACTCCATTGACACCTCACTGTCTAGTCCAAACAGACTTTCCATGAGATTAAGACTGATGTACTCATTGTAAATGTAAATGTGAGCTTCTCGGATCTTAGAAATATGCAACAGATGTTACAAAATATATGTGAAAATCCAAAACCATGTTTAACTAAATACTTCTGGAAAAAAAAATGAGACAGAAAAGTGCAAATAGGTATAAATACTATGGTCTCATTTGTGAAAGAAAAAAGGGAATGAGAACACACACATACCTGCTTATCTACACACACACACACACACACACACACACACACACACACACGAGAGAGAGAGAGAGAGAGAGAGAGAGAGAGAGAGAGAGAGAGAGAGAGTACAAAATCCACATATTGAAGCCCCAACCCCTAGTGTCTCAAAATGTGACCATATTTGGAGATGGGGCTCTAACATAAAAAATGAGACTGTTAGGCCCTTATAACGATATAACTGGACTAGAGTCCCCTTGAGAGGTTAGGTCACAGAAGAAACACCAGGGCAATGTATATATGTATGTACAAACAGGTAGCTCTGTGACAAGGCAGCGACAGGCAGACCACCTGCAAGCCAAGATGCCTCTAAGGAAAACAGGCTACTGTGTATTGATCTGAAATCCCAGCCCCAAGAACTGTGAGAAAATAAATGTCTGTGACTTAATCCACATGGTGTGCGGTGTTTTGTCCTGGCTATCCTGGTGGGCTAAATTTAAAGGATAAAATAGAAAACAGTGAACTTGGTTACCTCAGTGGAATTTGGGAACAAGGCATGAAGGGGTACAGGGAGGGACTTCGTTTCTCTCTTTGTACCAATTTGCAGTTCTGAGATTCAGAAGCACGCCCATGTTCTACAAATTGAAAATAAGGTCAAAGCAACATGGGTGAGCAAAAGGGATGGGGACTAAAACAGAAAACAAATAACAACAAAGTGAGCAGTATTCTATTCCAAATGTGTGTCATGACTACAGTGAGGGATGGAGAATTGACCCCAGTCAACTCTCAAACAGCACGCATTGGTCTGTATGCCCTGAATCTTAGTTGCAGGGTAGAATAGATAATTCTGAAAAAAAAAAATCCTAAGTTTTATTAGTTTTACTTGTCCTATAGTGAGATGGGCCAAGTAATATGGAGGCTATATCATGCATTATAGAATTAAGCAAAAGCATATATGTGTTGATATTATTGAGAGCAAAGAATGCCACTGTGGAAGAAGGGACCTACAAAGATAGAACTAAGAAAGACAAGAATTCATGGGGATGATTTAGAATAGGAGGCATCANTGTGAATCCATACCTTCTAAAATATGTGTGTTTGTATATATAAGTATGTATAAATAAGCAGGTACATATACACACATATACATATAGACATATATATGTAAATGTGCATGTTTATGTATTCATGAATACTCATATTTTCTAGTCTTAGCCATTGAAAACATCTAAAGACACTGCATGTGGTGCAAATGAATGCAAATGGCCCACATAGGCTCATGTATTTGAATACTTGGTCCCTAGTTGGTGGAACTGTTTGGGAAGGATTAGGAGATGTGGTCTTGCTGAAGGAGGTGTGACACAGTGACACTGTTGGTGATCTTCGAGGTTTCAAAAGTCCACACAATTCCTAGTCTCTCTCTCTCTCTCTCTCTCTCTCTCTCTCTCTCTCTCTCTCTCTCTGTCTTCTGGTTGTTGTCTCAAGATGTAAGCTCTGGCACCATGTCTGCCTGTCTGTTGCCATGTTCCCAGCCATGTTGGGCATGGACTCTACTGCCTTTTGGAACCATGCACCCCAAATTAAATGTTCTGTTTTATAAGTTGCCTTAGTCATAGTGTCTTATCACAGCAATTAAAAGATAACAAAGATACCACAGTAGCAATGAGCACACTTTACCTGCATATTTTAGTGTCTATTATTTCTCACTATAGGAACAAAGGCTNCCTAGAGAAATAGTTGATCACAAGACCAGAGCAGAATAAACGCAAGATGGGTATATCATGTTTTAATGTACNAGAAATAAAATGTGCTAAAAAATCCAGAAGGACTTGGAGGAGTGAACATTGACCAAATCTAGAACAACTTCAGTGCCCAAATAACTAAGTATAGCAATGAACATTCAAAATGGGTATGGAGTGAACACACGGTATATTCCACCAAGTGAACCAAATTAACATCACCTGTGAAAGGCAAATAAGTATTATTTGCTTACAGAAGTGCACATTGAAAAGGATACATTATATGNNCCTGTCCAGTAGTGTGTAACTTGCATTAAATCAGGAGGAAAAGAGGCTGAGGAGATGGCTTTGTCCGTTAAGTGCCTGTGGTGCAAGCAAGTGGACCTGAGGTAGGAGGGCCAGAACCCACATAAAAAATGATTGATGAGAGAGAAAATGAAAAATGGGGGGCCCTTAGGGAGGGGGAGACAGGTTAGTACAGATAAGGTATGAGGAGGGTAAAGGAGAATAGCAGGATACAATTGCTCTGATGGGGAAAAGGGAAAGGGGGCTCCTTAGAGAAGAGGGAGGGGGACAAATACAGGAAAAGGAGGGAGGGAGGTAAAATAACAACATGGATGGCTGAAAAAGCCACAAGAAACCATACTATTAACTATTCGCCAAAAAAAAAAAACCCTATAACCCACATAATTCTGTATATAAATAGATATACATGTATAGTTTTAATGAATGAACTGACAATGCTCCCTCCAACAGACAAATACCTCCTAACAAAAACCCCAATACCAGACACGAGAAGTCCTCTATTGAGTTGTTGGCCAGGGATAGCTAAGAGACTCCCAAAACATACAGCCTGCTGCTCCTGCCCTCGGTTACCCACCCAGAGGTAGAAGGTAAATCCCTATTGTTGAACAGATTGTGCACTTCAAGGGGCCCCCTGAACTGGAACTAACCTGAATGCCCTCTCCCTGAGGACTAGCTTTCATGGTAGCAGAAGGCACTACGCAAGCTTCCGAAGTAGAAAGGCAACAAACAGCCCTACCCAGCTGTNACACCTATAAACCATATCAACGACCAGCATGGCACAATAACCTGCAGGTGCAGCCATGGCAAACTTATCTTGGTGGTAACCAAGACCCGCTGAATAAAAGGGATACCATGTCAATATAGGAAATCTAGCTAACTAGTCAGTACTAGTGAAATCATGAATATTGAAGGAGAATCTGCAACCACTAATTCACCAAACCAGCACAGTCCCTAGCATCAATCTATAAATATTTGTCCTTATATCCACAGATAAGTGTTGTCTTCATCCTTCATCAAGGAAACTTCTCTTTGCAACAGATGGTGACCACTACAGAAAATCACAGCCAATAAAAATGCAGAGCCCGGTCCCAGTGGATACATCTACAATACATTCACACACCTAAAGCTCAGGGAACATTGACGAAGGGAAGGAAACATTGTAATAGCAAAAAGATCAGGGAGTTTGCTGTGAGATTGTGTCTCCTAGTGTCATTATCTTAGTTCTATCCCTGTGAAGAGAGTCATGAACAAGGCAACTCTTACAAAAGAAAGCATTTAATTCGGGGGGGCCTTGTTTACAGTTACAGAGGTGTAGTCCATTATCATCATAGCAGGGAACATGGTGGCACTCAGGCAAACGTGGTGCTGGAGCAGTAGTTGAGAGTTCCAAATCCTGATCCATAAGTAGAGAGAGTGAGAAGGTAGAAAGTTGTGGGAGGAGAGAGAGACAGAGACAGAGACAGAGAGAGAGAGAGAGAGAGGAGAGAGAGAGATTGGGCCTGGCGTGGGATTCTGAAACTTCAAAGCCCATACCCAGTGATGCACTTCCTCCAACAAGGCCACACATTCTAATCCTTCTAATCCTTTCAAAGAGTTCCACTCTCTGAAACTAAGCATTCCAATAGATGAGCCTACAGGGGCCATTCTTATTCAAACCACCACACCTAGTAACATCAGAAGCCACACTTGTAAAGTCTCACTAACATGACTGCCCAAACATAAGCTGAACAAGGATGACAATAACAAATATGCCAAACTGGAGAGGGAAAAGCCCACAAGACCTCAGTCCTACAATAAGAGCTATAGGCAACTGAGTAAAGCTAGGAGTGAGAGGGGTAGCCCTCTCCAGGGAAAAGAACACACTGGTGGTCCAGTGCCAAGCAGTCAGCCCTGAAAACATACATACAAGTAACATTATATAGACTCAACAGGTGATATTTGGAAATACATGTGCACATGCAAAACATATATGCATGCAATAACAATTGATGAAAAGGAGGCTATGAATTTGTAGGAGAGAGGAGAGGGGTGTATGGGCGATTTTGGAGGGAGGAAAGGAAAGGGAAAAACATTGTAGTTAAAGTACAATCTAACAAAAAAAGAATGTGATTGGCAGCCTGTTCCTGCAACCCTAGCTCTGGTAAGAGAAAGAGAACCTCTGAAGCTCACGGGACAGCCTGTCTAGCTGAATCAACAAGCTTCAAGNTCAGTGAGAGACTCTGCCTCAAAAATTAACATAGGGAAGAAGTGAGGGAGATGTTCTTTAGTGACCTTGGCTGACCTTGGGTGACGTTGGGTTTGCTTGAGTTTGCTCACATGCACACACACAAATGAAGAGGAAATCAATATTCTAAAAGATGAAGAGAGCCAGTGGGAGAAGTTCTTTGAAAGATTGTTAGCCAAATCCAGTATTTGATTCTAGACTAGACGCTTAGCTAGGATTTAAAAAAAAAAAAAATCTATGAAGATGTTATACAACCTACCCTGGCCTTACTTTGCCCTGCTGTGGCTGGGGTGGGGAAAGAGGGCCTGTCCCTCACAGGTACAAATCAGCCCTGCCCCCCTCCATTCCNCAGATTTGGCCACACAATGGCAGTGCCTACCATTGGCCAGCCCACTGCAGAGGTGGATACTCTAAGATGCTTCATGTATTAAGAAAGTCCTATGCCCAGGTGCCTGCAGAACTGTCAGGCTGGATAATCTCCAATGGTGTCTTACAGAGCTGATGAACTCGAGTGACAGATGAACAGCACAGACTTCTAGCCATAGCTGTGGTAAAATGTATTCCTAGTTAAGAAACTGGCCCTCGCCAGACACAAGCCTCTAATCCCAGCACTCAGGAGGCAAAGGCAGGCAGATCTCTGTGAGTCAAGGTCATCCTGGTCTACAGTGCTAGTTCCAGGATAGCCAGGGCTACACAGAGAAACCCTGTTTCAAAAAA
>LZPO01108332.1:60050-71332 GCA_001675575.1 Neotoma lepida | reverse complement strand
AAAATGGAATTGAAATTATTAGACCCGAAGAGATCATTGTATAAATAACATAAATAAATTTTCTCAAGTGTTTTTTCATGATGAAGTTTAACAAATAGTAAGTAAATATCAATAACAACAGCCATAGACTCTTCCCAGAAGTGACAAACAGTCCTCACTACGAGATGAGGTACAGGGAGGAATTAAAAGCCCCAGAGTGCAGGTGGCAAGGGGCTTCCTTGACTAGACTGTCAATGTATCTCTCATTAATCATACTCTTTCTAAAAGTGCTTGTCATGATAAATACAGTCATTTCTCCAAAAAATCTCCTCCTCACTGGACTTCATTTTTCTGACAGATATACCTTAACCTATAGTTTACTTGAGGAGCCATTAAAGTTCTATTGTTTGTATTTTCATTCCCCAAATCTTAATTCAATGTATATGACATTGGGGAAGCAAATCGTTCACATGGAGCATGTCAAATGCTTCTGAGGCAAGTGCTATTTTGACCTGGTTTTGATAAACAGCACTATGAACGTCATATGTGAGCTCCTTCCATGACCCAACCCAGTAATTCACTGAACTGTTGTGATAGTTTCAGTTGCCTACATGACAGCAAGGAATCCCCTATGAAGAGAATTTCAGTAAGGGATTGTCTAGATTTGGNTGACCTGTGGCCATGTTTGTGGGAGAATTATCTTGATTATGTGAAGACACACCCACTCTAGGTGGCACCACTGCCTGATCAGGGTATCCCTGCATTGCTGAGAATGACNAAACAAGTTGAGCACTAGCATGTGTGCATGTTTTCTTTGCTCTCTGCTCTTAACTGTGGATAGGATGTGACCAGCCCCTTCAGCTTTCTGCCACCTTAACTGCCTGGCAATGATGGATTGTAACCTGAGACTGTGAGCTGAAATAACTATCTCCTTTCTTTTTTAAGTTGCTTTGTCAAGGTATTTTATCTCAGTAATAGNAAACAGAGCTAAGATAACTATGGTTTNAAAANAATGTGTTGATGNAATGTGTTCACTATTTATGCATCATTGGATATTGATATAGCAAATAATCATGTGAATGCCACTGCTTAAAAGAAGAAAATTAATTCATAATGACACAGTTCACATGTTCAGCATCATGCTAACAGGAGAGAATTAGGATAACAGCATTCTTGCACAACTCCTTCCTTCTATAACTATCTTCAATTCTTTCCATGTTTACAGCCTCCTTATGCTTACAATGGATTCCTACTTCAAATTCACTATCAACAGCTCTCAGGATAACACATGGTTACCATGACTGCAGAAGAAAAGAATTGCCTGAGTTACCTAGGGTGGAAATTTTCTTTTCTTCTAGAATGCAAAGAAGGAGAGCACGCTTTTTTCATGGTTCTAGAGTAGAGGAAGAGCTTTTCAATATACCACAACACTTTTGGAGAAAAGCTGAGCATAGCTATTTCTGATTGCAAATGGCAAATGGTTACTGAAGTCCCAAGAGTTCTTAACTTTGAATTTTTTTTTGAGGCTTTATTGTATTATTGCCTCATCCTATAGAGCCCTGTAGAGTATAAGAACATTTCTACGTCTCAGCTGAGGTACACATTTTCATATATATATATATATATATATATATATATATGTGTGTGTGTGTGTGTGTGTGTGTGTGTGTGTGTGTGTGTGTGTTATTTAAAGTCTAGAATAAAATGAGATAACTATAGGCTGGGGAAATAGCTATGCTTTGAAAGTGCTTGCTTGGCAAGAATGAAGATCTGAATTCCATTCCCAAAGCCCACATCAAGTTGGATGTGAGGGTGTGCACATTAGGAATCCCGGCAGTGAGGAAATGGGGATGACAAGACCTCTGTGGGTCACTGGTAAACCAGCATAGGCTCAGCTGGAAGTTCCACACCAAGTGAAAAATACTGGGTCAGATGATGGACTGTTATTCTTCAGGAACATTGGGGATTTCTGTCTGTCTTGCTTTTGCACCCACACACATGAACACAACACACACACACACATAAACATACACACAAATTATAATTAGCAATATGAATAATCTGGTATTCCATGGGCAACATCCTTCACCCACACAGCAATGTGACTTTGGACATGTGGTACTTACTGTAGGAGCATCCATAGACCTCCACTCTCATGCCAATCTTTCCACTTGGATTCCACTCCAATGGCACAAAGCGAACAAAGCGGGTTCTCACGGAGTGTAGCAGCTTGTGGTGCACCACACTGTCAGCATTCATGTTTCCTACAAATGTCTGAAGAGAGAGGGCAACTCAGTGAGCTCTATAGTACCAAGACATGTCAACCTAAGTATGCATGCTTCTTCAATCAGATTTTTGGCGAAGGACAACAACAAAAGCCCTAGTTTCTCTGACATTGATCTAATGCGNGTAACAGTTTTTTCATTAGCACCAAGTGCTATACTTTAGGATGTTCTTCTCCCTACCATCCATGCCTAGCTACATTTTATGAATAAAGAAAACTTCAAAGTATGNCACCTGAAGATTTAAAGTTAACAACAGCATCCAGTTCCAATTTCCCACATGTCCATACTCACTGCATACCATAAGATAACCGACAATCCCCTCCAGGAAGGAAAGAGGTTTTTCTGAAATAATTGTCAATATTTTTTGAGGCCAGTTATTACACTAAGCATGTAATATCCTCATACTATATAAATAAATAAATAAACAAACCTAGTGCAGGAAGCGAAAGACAGAAGGAAGTGAATCTTCAAATCACTCAGACACTCAGTAGTTAGAAATTAGCCTGAGGTTCAGTTCCAAGACTGTCCTATTCAAAGACTCTTGCTTGTTTTTGTAGTTCCCACTCTCTAACTACACAATCATCAGGGTTTACAGGAAGGAGCCATCACAGTCTAGCTATATATATAGTTCATTTTTCTGTTCATTTGTGATTGATTTTTATTTGAAAAAAACAAATATGGTATGTACTCACTAATAGGTGGATACTAGATATAAACCAAAGGACGATCACTCTGCAACCCACAGATCAGGGAGGCTACCTAGCAGGAAGGACCCTAGGATGACTGTAGCATAAAATAAGTTTGGATTTTTTCCAGTCCCTGGGCAAGCTTTAGTGAAACATTTCACTATTAGGATAAGAATTTGTACCTCTATTTATGTTCAAGTTATCTGTATATTATCTCTCCTGCAGTTGTACATCGAATGTTTTAATAATAATAAAAAACAAAAATAAAAAAATATCACACATGGCCTGAAGAGATGGATCAGTGGTTAAGAATGCTTTCTGCTGGAGACTCTCCATGGAGACATTGTCTTGGAGGAGATGGGAATGGAGGGGGGGGCTGAGGGGGGAGCTGGCAGGGTGGGAGGAGAGAGGAGAGGGGTGGGTCACCTGGTGCAGCCTTGGTGCAGGGAGGAAGGTCTTGGACCTGCCTCAACTGAATGTACCAGGCTCTGGTGTCTCTCTATGGGAGACCTTGCTTTGGAGGAGATGGGAATGGGGGGGGCTGAGGGGGGAGCTGGCAGGGTGGGAGGAGAGAGGAGAGGGGTATCTGAGGTTGGTATGTAAAAGGAGTGGAAAATCTTTTTAATAATAATAAAAAAATGAATGCTTGCTGCTTAGCCCACTACCCAGGGCTAGTATGGTCAGGGATCTTAGAGGAAAATGTAAAATCACCACGTTACTAAACAAGAATAATCTCTAACTACATTCTAATATTTATCCTATACACACAGGTAAGTGAAGTCCTCACCCCTCATCAAAGAAAATTTCCCTTGAAACAGATAGAGAAAACATCACAAAAAACTGCAACTGATCAAAATGCAGAGAAAAAGTATTTATATGATGCCCAGTCCTAACTGATGCTTCTACAGCACAACTCCTGCACCAAAGACTGAAGGATCATTATNGCAGAAATGGAGGAAAGATTGTTAAGAGCCAGAGGAACAAGAGGTTTCCTGTGAGACTGTGTCTCCTAGGAATGTCAGGGAAGCTACAACCATGAACTCTCAACCACATGGCTGCCTAAATAAGATCCAAACAAGCCCAAGCCNAATAGACATGGTAACAGGAAAGGGGGAAGTTCACGAAGTTTCAACCCTAGACAAAGAACTACAGGTGAGTAAGGAATGCCGAGAGCAGCATAGTCTTCCCTTGGGAAGTGCTCCTCAACTGGTTATCCACTATCAAATGTTCAGCCCTAAAATCAAATACATACAGTTTCCTGAACATGTTTTATATAAACCACACANACGCGCNAGTGCACAGAAAACACAGCACAAGTCCTGACTGGTCCATTTGTATTGTGTCTCATGACTTTCATCTGCATAAGTGATTATTTTAGAATTTTGTTTCTTTTTCTGCAGATGGTATCCAAAGGCTAAAACCTCATCTTTAAAAAAATATGATCAAATATCTGTAAGAAAAATCAGCATTTAAACCTTTTAAAGTTCATAACTCAGTATGAATAAGTGTATTTATGCTGTGTACAACTCTTCCCATTGAGTTTGTCAACATTATTGTCTATGTCCTAATGACCAGCTATGAGCTACCACTCAGAGACACGTGTGTTTCACAGAGTCATGACTGGCCTTCTCAGCTTTAGTAATTTATAGTCTACCCGCTCATGTGCAGTGACAGCAACCAATAGAGATCTGACTCCCCTCTAATGGCCAAAGTGAACACCAAGAAAAAAGATTGTGAGACACAGGGAGGAAGGCACAGAGAGAGAGAGAGAGAGACAGACAGACAGACAGACAGACAGACAGACAGACAGACAGACAGAGACAGAGAAAGTTTCCTAAAGGATACACTTATGAAAACACCATTGTTTGAAAATATATTGTGTATTCTAAAGTAGGGACTTATTGATACCTGGAAGCCACATGCAAAGCCTTTGAAAACCAACATTTCTAAATGCCATGCAAAGGCCTGTCTCTCCAAGAGGGCAAACTAAAGGGAAAGAAATACTGGAAGCTCGGAGCTAATCCCAAAGGCATTTTCTTTTATTTGATAAGCTACCTTTAATAAGACATGAGGTAATTAACATGCAAATCACAGAGTTAAAGCTGAAATGCATAAATCCACTCCAGCTTCGGAGTTCCCAACTGCTCTTCTGGGGTGTGTGATAAAGTGGATTTCCATCAGGCACATAGATAATGGAAAGGAGGAGTTATAAGCAAGGCATTGGCCAATATTGGTGACTGAGGGGGATTGTAAAACATTTTATTTTAAGAGATAAAAGGGAAAATGAAATCACTGAATTCTCCTCAGAGTTCTAGCTTTTTTTTTTATTAGTGATGAATGTCTGTTTTGTCATTTTAAATGAACAGAAACTTAGCTGCTATTTCACAGACCAGTCACTGGTTTATGCTGAAAGGGNGGCAGCTCCTCATTTGATGGCCCTGTAGAAACTTAGTTGTAACTTTGTGGTTAGTGAAGGGAGATGTTTGATCCATGTTATANGTCTCTGTTATGTAACAGTTTTCTCTGGGATTATAGCATTCCATTCTGAAGGAAGCTCTTTAAGCAGAAAGGTAAACCACTCAAAAATAACTTCAGGAGGTCCCTGAACTGACCAGAGTAGGTCAGTTCATTAGGCCCCTCCCTGCAGAGTAAGCAATAACAGCTAAAAATCACGCTCAGAAGAGCAGAGCCAAGCNTCAAAGAAGAATCTCAGACCAGACCAGCTGCCTGGAAGAAAGCAGAAATCAGGCAAGCTGCCTGAAGAGATTTAGACCAACTGAGAAACCTGGAAAGGACACTTTTCAGCCTATTGAGCTGAAGGTTTTGCAGTGTGCTTCAACTTCCCAGCATTGTGAGCTGTCATCCATGGGGATGGACCTTGATGATGCAGCTGTCTGAGTCATTTATGGCCCTGTACATAACCCCTCATCCATACTCNGGTAAGTAAGCCCAATAAAACTCACTAGTTTACCAAGTTGGACTTTGGTAGTATCCACACTTTTGTCTCTCATGGGTTCCCTATCTGGAGTAAGTAGACATGTTGCATCTCCCCAGGAAAAGTTTCGTCACACAACACCCTTCCCTACAGCATTCTACCTCCTTTTTCTGGTTTTGGCCTCTATAATAAGGAACAATACAAGAATTTCAGGAAACAATACATCATCTTGACTGACAAGGGTACACAATATGATTCANCTTGGAGATGGTATAAAAGTGATACTGATTTAGTAGATTCTGTTCATCCAGTGATGATGAGCAGTGTGGTCCTCTCTTTTGGCATGCTGATCAGGATGAGTGAGTTTACACTGCTTCCAGCCACAAAGATAAACTACTGGCACATTTGTGCTGAGCTAAGTGTAGTATGTAGCATGAATTTATAAAGTACAGTGCATTTATCAGGATGTAAAATTATGAAGGATGTATAGATGACTATCCAGGTATTATGATTGTGACCATAGGTGGGGATGGGTTAATGATGCCTATGCTGATAGAACCAAATTAAAACAATCAGGCATTCATGTCCATTCTTTACCCCTAGGAAACACCCTACCCCTCTGACTATTCAGTAAGGTAACTATACCACATGTGACATGTGGGCTGACACCAGTGTCTCTCTCTCATTAGAAATCCCTCCAAGGAATTTGCTATTTTCTTAGTACCACACATTCCTGGCCCAGCCTTTGACACTNATGATCTTGCATAGTAAAAGGCCACCTGGGCAGCTTGCTCCTCCTCTTCTGTTTTGTGACCTCAGCTGATAGTCACCCTCTTAGTCATAACAGAAAATGAAATGAAAAGGGAAGTCCTAATATTGTCCANTTTGTTGTTAATTTATCTGTATTAAAGTTATTTTGTGTACAAATGTTATCAGATGTAATGTTTCCAGATATACCAGCTACAACTCCTTCTTCACTTAACACAGGTCCCTTTATGTTCCCAGTGACAAGATGCTATAAACTTACCGGGAATTACATCCTACCCCAAAAGGATTGACGGCAATGTTTTAATTAATTCCTTCATCTACTAGAGGTGCNGTTTGAAGAACAACACAGAGACCCAGACAACAACAACAAGAGCAGCAAGCCTTCCCTTGATATCTAGGACTTCATGACCATGGAGCATCTAGATCCCTCCCCTAAGTCTCCTTCTCAAGGCAACTAGTCCTAGGGGATAGGAGTTGGTTCATTCAGGAAAGTGANCCCCATACAATCATGAGAACCAGAGTTCAACTTCTTGAACCCATGTAAAAATCCAAGCACCAGGATGCAAATGTGTAATCACAGCACTGGGGAGGGGCTGAAAGGATCCCTGACGTTCATCAGACAGTAGTCTAACTAAATTTGATTGGCAGGCTCCAGGTTCTGTCTCAAAAAATAAGATGTTGAGATGGCAAGATGGTTCAGTGGACAGAGTCCTATGCCCAGCCTTGAAGACCAGAGTTTAATCCCTAGATACTACAAATGAACCAGAGGCAGCCAACTACTGAAGGTTCTCACTCTACATATGTGCTGTGGCAGATGGACCTGAACATACACACACACACACACACACACACACACACAAATAAATAATAGATAGATAGATAGATAGATAGATAGATAGATAGATAGACAGATATCCAGAATTATAAACATCAAAAAGATTTATTGAAAAAGAAATTTTGAAGCAGAAGTAGATGATCTCTCAAATCACCTTGCCCCTGCCCATGCCTACATTAACAACCAATCACCTTTGATTTGGAAGGAATCTTCTTTNGTAAGTAGCTCCAACTTCTTCTGATACCAGTAAGAACCTTGTCAGCTATACNAACAGTNGAACAGCTTCCTTATGGTAACCACTGTGTGCTTCAACTNTTGNGACAAAATAAATAAACCATGTATATCAACAGTGTTAGTTATTTTACTCTGTTGTGACAAAGTACCAGAGCAACTTAAGGGAGAAGGAGTTTATTTTGATTCTAAGTTGGAAGGGATGTAGTCCATCATTCGTGGCAATGGGAAGACAGAGGCTTGCTGGTCACATAGCATACATAGTCAGGAAGCATAGAATGAATAGGAAGTTGATCAGGACTATAGAGCCTCCAAGCCCACCCCCAGTCAACAGGCCACTTCCTCCCATGAGGCTCTATCTCCTAAAGGTTCCACAACATTCCCAATCATAAACAGTACCACCAGCTGGGAACCAAGTGTTCAAACACATAAGCTTATGGTGGGATGTTTTGCATTCAAACCACAACATCAGCCAAGGGCCAAATAGATATATGGAAGTCCTTTGCCCATTGATTTAGATGATTCAGACAGCTAGTTATTCATAAAGGGTAAAGACACATGGATATTAAATTACTGAGTGCAAATGGTCCACACCAAAATTGGTGTTGAGCTTTTGCAGCTCCACCTGCGCAGAGGATAAGGGTTGATAAAGTGACTATTGACAAGCATGTTCCATATTTATGTTTCTGTCTCTATACTGCAGGTGTAACACCAATATGTGTGCAGCTCTGCCATATGCTGCACACTTGGGAAGACTGAAACACTCACTTAGCAAAATCAGTCTTTTCACACTCCACTAAAGAAAGAGAATGCCTTTGCCTTTATGAGAAACAAGTGGAAAAATTTCCTCCCTANACAGTAGAAAGCTACTATATCAAAGTTGACAGCAGGGCTAGGCCTTCTCTTATTAGATCTGGGGTAAGATGGGAGATTTCTGTGAGGACTAGGCCAAGAGATAGGAGGCAGCTCACTTATGTGTCTAAGGTAAGACACCAGGGCAAAANGGGTAATGAAAACCAAGCTAGAAGGCTAGCTAAGCTTGTTAACCAGTTCACATATGAATGGCTCTAGGGATGTGATATTGCTTGTATGCTTATATGCATGGCAANGGCTCCAGAATGTTCCTGCTAACTGCATGCATAAGCTTAACCATATGCTGCTCTTGTTGCCACTTAGAAAATGAAGTATATTAGATACGAATGTGTGTATATACAAGATTTTAAATCTGTCATCTATCTCTATCTAGTATTTACCCTCTATAAATTATTGTTTATCTTTGTGCCATCACACTGAAAGCTACATGAGACAAATTTTCTTAGAGTCACAATGAATACCAACTGAATGGACAACAAAATGATACTTGGCATTTATCCTCTAAGATTTTGAACTGCTACTGCTACTTTCTCATGTAGCACCTTAGAGGATTAGTGTTCCCCAGAAATNTGAACATATTGTCATAATATGGGAAATCATTTGCAGAATTTTAAATCTTTTATTAGTGTTTTGGAGATAAAGTCTTATTATATAGGCCAGGTTAGCCTCAGAGTTCCAATCCTTCTGCCTCAGTCTCCAGAGTAGAATACCCCATAGGTATGTGGTACCTGAAAATCTTGTGCTTGACTTTCAGTGGGAAAGCAAAGGATAGGAGTTCTAAGACACACTCTATTTTTATTATTTAAGAAGCTTTTTTATTCATTTTACATACAAACCACAGATCCCCCTAGATACTAAAAGTTAACCAGAGGCAGCCAACTACTGAAGGTTCTGACTCCACGTGTGTGCTGTGGCAGATGCACCTGAACACACACACACACACACACACACACACACACACACACACACACACACACACACAAACACAAATAAATAAATAAATAAAGGATAGAGAGAGAGAGAGAGAGAGAGAGAGAGAGAGAAATTTTTAAAAGATGAAAAGCAATTGAGAAAACCATCTTACATGAACCTCTGGCCTCTGTGTGTTATTTGCAAACCTATGCACACATATGCGTGCACACGTGCACACATACACACACACAGATCAAGACTAAAAAGTTATTTTTCAATATCCTATTTCTGTATTATTCGTCTAGTGTGATGAACCATTGTGATTCTCTAGAAATTACTCTCTTCTACCAAGAACTTAAATTTAAGTAAAGTTCTTTGGACATGCAGAATTGTAAACATCACAAAGGTTTATTTAAAAAAACTAATTTTGAAGCAGAAGCTCCTCCAGCTCCCCCCTTAGCTTCCCCCCTAACCCTCATCCCTTCCTCTGAAAGGATAAGGCCTCCCATGGGGAGCCAGCAAAGCCTGGTACATTCACTTGATGCAGGACCAAGCCCCTCCTGCCTGCATCAAGACTGAGCAAGGCATCTCACCATAGGTAATGGGCTCCAAAAAGTCAGTTCATGATCCAGGGATAGATTCTGATCCCATTGCCAGGGGCCCCTAAAGTAGACCAAGTTACATAACTGTCTCCCATATGGAGGGGGCCTAACCTGGTCCCAGGCAGGCTCCACAACTGTCAGTATAAAGTTCATAAGTTCCCATGAGCTTGGTTCAGTTGTCTCTGTAGATTTCCCCATCATGATCATGACCCACCTTGCTCATATAATCCCTCTTCCCTCTTTTCGATTTGACTCCCAGAGCTCAGCCTAGCAGTTGGCTGTGGATCTCAGTATCTACTTCCATCAGTTATTGGATGAAGGCTCTATGATGATAGTTAGGATATTCACCAATCTGATTACTGTGGTAGGCCAGCTCAGGCACCCTCTCCACTATTGCTAGGAGCTAAGACACACTCTTAACGTTGATTCAGTAGTAAGGGCTACTGGAATGTGATTGCAACTTAGAGTGTCTTCCACTCCCACAGCTGACTACCAGGTTCTTCATTCTCAGACTAGAGTGCTGTAGAGGAACAAATAAATTGTCAGCATGGAGGAGTCCCCAGGCCTATGCTAGCAGCCTACCAGGAAGGTGAGGAAAGAATCACAGGGTGTTGGTGGGTAGTACTTGCTATTTCCTTTTGGATGGCATCTCTGAAGGTGATGATNGTTTGCTGACTCCTCTAGTTAGACATGACTACGGAGTGCTTTCGTAGTCTTTTACTTTTCATTACCAGGAGCAGGTTATACCTGCTGCTGGTTTCATGAGCACCAAATGATGATCAGAAAGTTGCTTTCACTATATTTTATATTATTTTCTCTCAGAGCTTTTTAGCCTCATACCCAGGTATCAGTGTACCAGTAGATAAGTCCCAACTTCCAAGCAGTTTCCTTCCAAGATCACCTAACTACCATGACTGAGAATTTAGGGGGAGATAGCAGACTCTCGCTGGAAAAGGAACATAAAAGCTAATAGTATGGGTCTTTTTCCTTTCACTGTTCTGAGATCTGGAACTCAGCAGAGGCCATGTAACTTTGGTGTCAGCCTTTGGCAGAACTATGCAACAAACCGAGCTGATCAAAATCTCCTCTCTCCTGCCTTCATTTTCATTTCAGTGTTTGCTTGACTTTATTGGCAGGTGGATCTGGAAAATCATAAGTTGTTCAAGCAGTGATTTC
>LZPO01108332.1:36060-46540 GCA_001675575.1 Neotoma lepida | reverse complement strand
GGGTTTTGGTTGCAGTAGAGCATGTTAGAACGAGGGATGGTACCATCCATCACTCTACAGGAAATACGATCCAGTGTTCAAGGTCAACTGAGCACATATCCCCTGGTACATTCACCCCAGGCAGTTCACTTACTCATTGAGTCACTTATTCATCCAATAAATATCAGTGCAGCCTAGGTAAAGGGATGCTGCAAAGATGCACAATGAATGATGACCTCTGTAAGACTCCATAGCCAAAAGGCAAGCAATAGGAAAGGAAGAATACAGCATGACAAATAAAGCATTGAGACCTTCAGGCTAGCCTGGAATTGTTCAGATTCTTCCATTTCCTTGCTGCTTAAATCCACATAAACACAGCTCTATGCAAGCAGATATGGTTGCTGTGGTTGTTTATTTAGTGGGAAGTGCCATATAAGACACAGAAGATGAGATTTTGAAATGAAAATATATATCCTGATCTAGAGGAAATGTGGTGGTATTTTATCTATGTCCCCCAATAAAATTTATCTGAGGATCGGAGGAACAAGGTTAGCTGCTAGTCTTAGAATTAGCACACACACTTAATCCTGTCACCTAGCAAGGGTCTGTCTGGATCTCTGTGAGTTCCAGGTCATCCTAGGAACAGAGTCGAGCANGGAGACACATGCCTTTAATCCCAACATCAACCATAGAGTTCTGGTAGTCTGTACAAACAGGCAGGAAGTGATGTAGCTAGGGTGAGAGAGCCAATGGGAGAACAGAACAGAAAGGGATATAGGCATAGAGGTATAGGAAGTCAAACACTCTCTTTTGGAAGCAGTGGTGTTGGTGAGGTGAGGCTGGTAGCTGTTCCTAATTCCTCTGATCTCTGTCAGACTTTCACCACTATCACTGGCTCCATGTTTTATTTAACAAGACCATTTAGAAATTCGTCTTTCAAGGAAATACTTGTGTAAGATAAAAAAGAATCATCAATTGAAGAGTAATTTCCTTATATCATGTATTAATGTTTGTGGCTGTTATAAAACACCTTAACAAAAAGCATTTTGGTTAGAAATGGTTTATTTTAGCTCACAATTCCAGGTTGTAGTCCATCATTGTGTGGAAGTCGCCAAGGCAAGAATGTGAAAGAGCAAGTCCCACCACATCCCCTGAGCAGAAAGAAGTGGATGAATGTGTGCCTATTTATATTCAGCCCCTCTCTACACTTTATAGTTTGAGAACCCCTGCTACCCATGGAGGATGGGTCCTCCTACCTTAATTACACAGTCAACACAACTCCCACAGACATGCTGACAGGCCAGCTTAATCTAAAGGATCATTTACACACTTCTCAGATGATGCTAGATAGCGGCAAGCTGAAAATTAAAACTAACCTGCATACATGGCTACATTGCACCAATGTAGTAAGTGAGTTGAATGGAAGACCTAGTTTGTCCACCAGTGCCACTAATGATAAGCATGTCATGCCCATAGTACTGAAGTGGGTTAGGAGAAACGGCATGTATAAAGTGTTGAGTGCCATTTTTAGCACAGCAACTGATAGCTGAGTATTCACTGACTATTCACTGCTTATTCAGTGTTGGCTGCAATGGCATCTCTTGCTCTCCTATTAGTTCCCCAGTTGTTAGAGCAAGCACAAACACTATCTTCATCCATCTGTAGGTCTTGTTTCCTGATTTTCTGCCTATGACTCCCTGGTGTATTAGATTTGTAATTAAATTCACTGAATGACTAAGTGAGTGGATGAATAAGTGAAGTGCCTATGGTAGGTAAACCATACTTTGAACACTGGGATTGTATTTCCTATGGAGTGGTGGATGATACTGTTCTTCTCTCTCACATGCTCTACTGCAGCCAAACCCCTGTATTTCTGTGCCATCTACCTGAATATCTAGGGCTATTGGGTAAGTANTGCTTAAATTTCTTTTCCATAGTGTGAAGCCTTTTGTAGCACAGCAGAGATCTGTATCCTTTTGAAACTTCCAGCACCAGGTTTCCCTCAGTGACACACTAACTTCCTTTCAAACTCAGAATCAGAGAGTAACATCTATGTTTAATGGAAGTTGAAATGACAAAACTTGGTTGTATTTGATGACAAAACTCAAGGTGTGGTAAAGAACCACCTCCTTGATGCCTGGGTAACTGCAATTCGCAAAGTGACCTCTAATCATTGCCAAGTACCAGCTGCTTGTTGGAAAAACTTTAGCCAGTAAAACATTTGTCTCATCCTTGAGTCCATATGGCATCCCTGTCTTCTTCTGGGTCCTTCGACCTGTCTGCTACTCACCTGTCAGAAGTTGAGCTGCAGATGGGCAAAGCATGCAAGCAGGGGATACAAAGCAACTGGTGATGCACCTGGCACTGTGGTTATCCCTGCCTCCCATGACTAAGGAAGCTAAATAGCAGAGAAAGAACGTAACTGAAGAACAAGAGACATTTACTTTGCATGAACCTACTTATTTATTTTTTGCATGATCAGAAGGATGTTATAAAGGACATATGTGTTAGTTTTAGATGTCTTTGGATTAGAATCCCAACACTGCAATCAAATAGATTTTGAATTCAGGAAATGTGCTTATTATCTTTTGAAGATCCCAGTTTCCTTGTGTTTAAAGATACTGTGTATGATGGTTAGTCTTAATTGTTGATGTAATGGGATTTACATCAACATATAAACAAACTTCTAGATGTGTCCATGACAGTTTCCAGGAAGGTTTAAGTGAGGAAGGAAGATTTACACGAACTGAGGAAAACAGGCCATATGAATGCCTATCCTATGTTCTACTAAAGAACTGCTGTCATTGCTCCAGTGGTAAGATTTGCCAAGTATTTGCCACTCCCCTGGGTAATGGTGGCCTGAGAGTGCATGGGGACATTGTGATCCTAGGCAGGAACCTGTGGGGCTGGAGATAGGAAGTAAAGCACATGTGCACAAAACATCTAGGCCAAGGGAACAACTTGGCAGCAGCACATTGGGAAACTTGACATTTCAAAATACACACTAATTTTATTTCAAGAAAATGCCAGAATCTGAGAAATGTTAAGAATGCTTTTGGGTGGTGGTGGCAGCAGTTTTTCCCCAGTTAAATATTCTGTTTTGCTTTAAAGGAAATACAGATTCAATCTTCAGACTTCAGATACAGATATTAATCAAGAAGGAACTTAAAGACTCAATTGAGCAATAAACAAAGTCACTGGTATTTGTGGGCAAGAATAAGGGCAATGGAATATGTTAAAGGTGTAATTCCCAGAGACTGTTCTTTCTCTCTTCCTCCTTTGCTCTCTCTCTCTCCCTCTCTCCCCTCTCCTCTCTCTTTTTTCTCTCTCCCTTTCCTTCTCTCTCTTTGCCTCTCTGTCCCTCTGTCTTTGTCTCTTTGTCTCTCTCACAACGCTTCAGAACATCTTCTCTAGTACATGACACAATATTTTACAGATTAAATTAAGTCACACCACACTCAGAATCATCAAAGGGCTGATATACAAAGACCTCAATGTGGTTTGGATGTGTGTATATGTTGGAAGAGATGCAAATGTATGTACGAATGTGTGGGCACTTGTTTGCATGTGTGTGAAAGCCAGAGGTCAACCTTAGCTGCTTCCTAGGAGCTGTCCACCTTGTTTTTGTTTTGTTTTTTTTTTATTTTTTGGTTTTGTTTGTTTGTTTGTTTTTNTTTGTTTGTTTGAGACTAATTTTCTCTTGGCCTGAAGCTTTCCATGTAGAAGGCAAGGCTAACTGGCTAGTGAACTTTAGGAATCATCTGTCTCCACTTACCAGACACTAAGATTCAAGAACACTTCATCACACCTGGCTTTTATGGATTCTATAGGTTTGACTCAGGTTATCATACTTGCAAGGCAAATACATTACCCTCTGAGTTATCTCCTCACTCCCAAATATTGTGATATTTTAAAATTTGTATTGGTAGGAAAACTAGACTAAGTTATTGAATATATACATATATATAATCTTAAGTAATATTTATGCACACATCTATGCATATATCTGTATATATATATATACACGTGCATGTATGCATTTCTATATACACACACATACATCTATACGAAGCTGGGGAAAATGTGCTAAGACCCAAATCTTTTGAGATTTAAACTGTGCAGTGGTTTTCCTAGGTAAAAATCTTCTCCTACCTTAATGTGACCTCTTATGTTCATGTCTGCTTCCCTACTCCAACACATATTCTCTCTTTGTTCTCACTCAGTTCCATGCTAAGAGGATGACTCCTTCAAATCTGTAGAACTTGGCATCACCAAAGCAGAATAGTCCCATCTATTGAAGCTCTTCCTTGGCCTGCATCTGTCTACTGTGAATTTGTAGTGATCCCTTTTCTCATGAGACACCTTTGCTTCCTGGGTGATTAATTTAGGTAACAAATATGCTATCATAATTCTCAGAACTTCAAACCTGTCCTAGGCTCTGCTGCCTGATTTGGACATCTCTATTGGTTCTGCTGCTACTCAGACACTGTGCCTTTGCCTTTACCCTGCTCCTTCACTGTCTCTTTTAGGATCTCTGGTTCTATGGCTCCTTCTAGTGAATCTACTGCTCATCTCTGTCTCTATCTAATAGGTAATTCAAACTTTGCAGCAAAAATAATCATTGCCCATCTTACCATACCAACATTGCTTAGCACAGGTCAGCTCAGCATGGGCTCTACGTCTGAAGACTTTTCCTCAAGTCCAGTCTTTGGGGTTGTCTTAGTTACTTTTATNTTGTTGTGAAGAAAAAAAAACCACTATGACTGGAAACAATTTATGGAGGGAAGGGTTCGCTTGGTTTACACTTCTACATCACAGTCTATCACTGTAAGGGCTCTGGTGATTCAAACTTCAGGCTGAGGAAGGAACTGAGGCAGAAACCANGGCCAAATTCTGTTCACTAGCTTGTCCCCCAGGGCTTAGCCTGCTTTCTCATACAACCCAGGTCCACCAGTCTAGAGTTGGCACTGCCCACAGTGAGATGGGCCCACACATCAAATATTAAATAAGACAACAGTCCACAGACTTGCTTACAGGCCATTCTTATGGAAATATTTCCTCAATTAAAATTCACTTTTCCTAGGTTTGTGTTAAGTTGATNAAAAAAAAAAATCAGTACGGGATCATCCTATGCCTACTTTTCTCCCATGTCCAGTCAGTCATCTCCTTAGTTCCATGTCAATGTCATTACTTTATCCTTTGTACTATGTGCTCGCTCTATTTATCTATCTATCTATTTATCTATCTATCTATCTATCTATCTATCTATCATCTATCTATCATCTATCTATCTACCTGTCTGTCTATCTACCTGTCTATCTGTGTGTGTATTTGTGTGTGTGTGTGTGTGTGTGTGTGTGTGTGTGTGTGTGAGAGAGAGAGAGAGAGAGAGAGAGAGAGAGAGAGAGAATGTTGCAGGCTCATATCATCACATATGCTATGTATGTAGGCCCTTGCCTTCCACTTTCCCACTTTGTTTGTAAACGCTANTTGTTTCTACACACATGCAAGATTAGCTAACCCCATAGGCCTCTGGGGTACTTCTGCCTTTGTGCACCATCCCTCAGTAGCAAGTTTGGGCTTACAGACTCATGTGCTTCTGTACCTCAACTTTTCATGGTTTCTGGTGGTTCAAACACAGGTCTATGCATTTTCAGGGCACTGATCAAGTTTCTCTCCTTGCAAAATCCATACCTTTTACCATATTGACCAGTAGTCACTGAATTTGCTCTTAGGGACTCTGTGGAATTCTGTTAAAGTATGAAAGAAAGAGAGAGAAAATGGCTATAATTTTCTGCTAATCAAAGGAACCTAGGCTTAGTCTTTTTGTTTGTTTGTTTGTTTCCAAAGGAGCCCAAATTTATACTTTTTTTTAAGTCTCCAACAACCAAGCACATTCCTTACAACACTTATCATACATTTTGTGTTCCTCAGAACTAAATTACACACTCCACACAGCTCATTGTTTCCTTTCCATGGGTTTATATTATCTCTTTCCAAACTTGCAATAAAGATTGAATTGAAAAAAAAAGTCACTCCCTTAGATGCTGCTTTTGAAGCAAGAGTCCTTCAGTCAATATTCTCCAGGGATGCTGAGTTCAGGGCAATATTATAGCGTCTGGGGAGAAAGCAGCTACCAAAATAGCCTATGTCTTCAGGAAAGGTGTGCTGCACTGAGAAGAAACGTAGAACACACATATCCTCTGAAAGAACAAATAATCTTAATGATATGCATTATACACAAAAGTCCCCTACTGTTCTATGAAGTACAAAGGATGTGATAGTTCCCTAAAAACCTTGGGAATAGAGGGCTGCAGTCTCTAGAAAGTAACACTTGAGCTGAGGCTTGATGGATCAGAGCAAATATCTCTGAGAAGTGATCTGGGGATGTAAGTTCTGCCCAAAATGAAATAGAACACAGCTATGTTTAGGCAGAAATAAAAGACTGATGCAAGTGGTGACCAGAGGCAAATGTACATGTAGAGAGAATGGCAGAGAGTTAGACAGACCTGGAAGAGCTTTGGACTGCATGCAGCTATGAATAAATAACAAATATAATACTGTACATGCTGGACAGCTGTGATCCATTTTGCCTGTTAGCACAAATAGAAAGTTCATCTATCCTGCAGCAGGAACATTCCTTCACTGGTATAAGAATCTACATATTCTAGATTCTGCTGTATAATGATGATCAGTAGTTCTCTAAGAATCTCCTAGGTCTCCAGAACCACATTATAACTGCTGAGATATCCAATCTTGTAGACTGAACAACTATGGAATTCATGGCCTTTTGGTGTGGAGACAGTCATTGTGCGATTGAACCATAGCCTGTAAGACACTCCAATAAATCCTTAAATCCCCTATCAATGTGTGTGTGTGTGTGTGTGTGTGTGTGTGTGTGTGTGTGTGTTATAATTTTTGAGGCAAAGGTTGATTTCTGGGTGTCTTCCTCCATTGCTTTCCCCATTATTTTTTGAGACAGGAT
Organism: Neotoma lepida; assembly: GCA_001675575.1. NCBI lineage: Eukaryota > Metazoa > Chordata > Mammalia > Rodentia > Cricetidae > Neotoma > Neotoma lepida. The sequence goes on along the minus strand of LZPO01108332.1, from coordinate 39,576 downwards.
CCCTCACTGATCCTGCAGCTTTCAGATTGTCAAGACAAGCTGACCAGTAAGCCCCCAGGACTTTTCCATGTCTTCTACCCACACTGAGATTACAGGCACACATCAGCATGCCTAGCTTTTAATGTGGGTGCTAAGGATTCAAACTCAAGTCCCCATGCCTGTGAAACAAGCCCTTCACTGACTGCACCATCTACCAAGGCACAAATGTTGCTTTGTTTTCTAAATTTGTAAATTGACTGTAAGGAATGTCCATGGACATCAACAGTCCCTGAGTTAAGCACTACCGTCCTGAAAAGCAACACCTCACAAAAACAGGCAAGCTCATGTGCACATTCTAAATCACAGCATCTCCCTCACTAGTAACAGGGAACACATACCTCCCCATTCACTAAGATCAGGTCCACACTGTGTTTTAAATCCAAATACCTAATTACATCAACATTACTTTTCCCAAGTCAAGGGTGATTAGAAGAAAAAGGGAAGGAGGAGGAGGGGGAGGAGGGGGAGGAGGAGGAGAAGAAGGAGAAGATTGTTCTTATATTTCAATGCTATGATTAAAAACATCCCAGTCANAGAAAATTTTGGAAGAAAAATGTTCCTTAAGCTTATAATTCTAAGTTATCAAATGAGTCTGTACTGTTGGCTTGCTTGTTTTCAGATAGTTTTCATCATTCCTACATAGATGGGGCCCAACCTTGGGAATCATGCACCTACAGTGAGCTGTGTCAATTAGCAAACAAAACAATTCCCTAGAGATGCCCACAGGCCAACTTGATCCAAATAATTCCTCATTGAGATGTTCTTCCCAGCAACCATCATAAACATATAATGTTTTAATTATCTATTTTAAAAATCAGAAACATATGCATACAGTGAAAGGAAAGATTTTGAAAATATACATTGCTTTACATTTATAGTTATATATCACTTAAGATCAGGTTCATGTCCTGAGAAACTGTTGCTAGTAATTTCATGATTGCATATGTAGAGAAGTCTTGAAAAATATGCACAAAAGTATTAAAAAATACTTANCTCCAAAATTCTACTGTGAAGAAAGGGTAGGGTTGGTTGAGGGACAGTCAAATAATTCTTCTATTCTTTTATACTTCTCTAATATCTACTTAATAAATAATAAGTTTCTTTCAATGAATTTAACTTTTCTTTAACATTATTTATTTATTTGTTTGTTCTGTGGGGATGTACATGCATACCATTCCCTGAGAGTGAAATTCAGAGAACAATAGTTGGTTCCCTGCTACCACTATGTCAGTCCCTGGAGTCAAATTCAGGTTCTTGTGCTTGGTTGGAAGTGCCTTTACCCACAGGGCCACTTCCTTGGCTCTCATGTGCCACTTTTGAAAATCAAAAAAATTATATATACTTTATTCCAGGGAATGAATCTAGCCTTCCTCAGTCTTTTGTGATCATCATAAAGTGCTTTTTTTAATTANTTAATTTATTTTCTGTATATAAGTGCTCTATCTGCATGCATGCCTGTACACCAGTATAGGGCATCAGATCCCACTATAATGGCTGTGAGCCACTCTGTNGTTGCTGGGATTGAACTGAGGACCTCTGGAAGGGCAGCCCATGCTCTTAACTTCTGAGCCATCTCTCTAGTCCAATGAAGTTTTAACCATAAGTATTAAAAAGCCTTTAAAATGTATATACAAATATATATATATATGTAATTAACATATGGATATATACATATCTGTTAAAGGGATAGGCATATTAAATGTAGCCAAATTACATCGTATCATTCTGCCTAAGCCTTTGTTTCCATCAAAAATAATCCTGGGATTGAAGAGATATTAACAGTTCTTGTTCTTCAATTAGACCTTAGTTCAGTTTCCAGCAACCAAGTCAGGGGTCTCTGGCTCGAGGGGTTCAAAGTTCTCAGGAATTCCCAACAACTAGTTGACTCACAGACTGCAATGACTATGTTCCAAAGGCTCATTTTCTATCCTTTCGGCCCAGGAGCCCACTTGAATCAAGTCATTGTAGAGTAGTTGCACACAAGACACATGTGAAATTTCTTTTCATAATTCATACATATAGCTCATAACCTTCTACATTTCCTGGAATTACAAAAATGTTCAATTTGTAGACACTTCACTTTTTGATAACCATAAAATGTCACAAAACTAAATTCTTATTTTTTTCCTTAGTGGCTTGCGTTATTCTGAAAGACGTTGTCCCAATTTGAGGAATTATTGGTAATTGTTAATACAATTTGCCTTTATAATATTTTCAGTGCTTGCACCTATTACATTCCCCATTTATCCTTTCAATAACCAATGACTTCCCAACCCTCTAACCTTTAAATACATAGGAAGGAACTTTTTTGAAGACCAAGTCCTTCCACTGAACCAAATCATTGGGATAGCATGTCCAGATGTGGATAGTCACTTTTTTNTATATCTTTTTGGTGAGCATCAGGATCCTACCCCATTGCCATCTAAAACCTTGCTACTGACTGCTCTGAGGCAGCAAACATTTCTCCACTTCGTTTTACTAGCAGACTTTGATTTTAATATTTCATATTTCTTACTTTAATGCTTCAAAATCTTAATCAGATTTTATTTCAGATACAAGATTCAGTCCCACTCCCACTCCCCGCCCCTAAACCTCGGGAGAAACCTGTCTACNGGTGTCAATATTTCCATCTAAATACAGGAAATGAGTTGAAGGAGAATCAATCAGTAGCTCCTTCCCCTCCACTTCTCTGGAAACAGAAACCTGACTGACAGAAGCACTCTAAGTCATGCCTCCTTATCATTTCAAGCTTAAGAGAAAGAGCCTGCCCACCTGGGCCCTTGTGGATCCTCACACCAAAGTAAGGACCTTCATAGAAATAGGAGGAGGTGGATATTAACATGTAAAAGCATGTTCATAAAAAGAAATTTATTCAACCATGAACTGCCTCCCCTCAGACACAATTTTCCAATAATCACATTGCTAGTACATTTTTGTATGATGTCCAAACACATAAGCTCACATCAAGTGCATGTAGTAAGGTCAGCACCTCCCCATGTTCTAGTTTCAGTGTAGCTGCAGAACTGCTGAAACATTCTTACCNCAGCCTGGGGAAATGGCTTAATCAGTAAACTGCCTGTCACTCAAAATGAGGACCTGAATTGAAATCCCCAACACCCACATAAAAAGGGGATACTGAGGAAGTAGAAGCAAATGGATCCCTGGACACTATGGGCCAACCAGTGAGCCCCAGATTCAGTAAACAATGGACTATGAAATAAGGTGAGGAGCCATTGAAGTAAACACCCAATATCAACCTCTGGATTCCACATAATCTCACATGTGAACATGCACCTGCCAACACATAGACTTACACATATGAACACACCACACCTGCACACATACCCATACCTTCCAAATACCACACCAGACATAACACACAAACACATGTACATACTTATCATAATCACCTCCCTCCACAGCTCATACACATAAGACACATCCTACACAAACATAACCATATACACATACCACACA
>LZPO01108332.1:24539-35937 GCA_001675575.1 Neotoma lepida | reverse complement strand
TTCCTATGAAGCACACAAAGTATTTTCTTACCTCAAAAGGATCTGTACATTACTTTGACTAACTTTATTTACCTGAGATCCAGTGCTTCAAAAACTACTCATGGTAGCCGATATTTATGTTCTAGTAATTTCTATTCCTTTTCCCATGTCTGCCTTTGGGAATAAAATAAAAAGCTACTTTTGCTTCATTATAGATTTCTAATAAATAAAGCTTAATTATGATAAATCAAAGGCAGCTGTCAATCACATGTTTTATTTCACCTAGTTTCATGGCAGGCAGTTTCTTTTCATTTCCATATGGGTCTACATGGCTGTTGTGATATTAAAAGCTCTAATTATATATGACTTTTCTTAATATGAATTTTTAATTCAAGTTTCCAAGTTAATTTTGAGGACCAGGTTCCTTCATCCTACTTCCTTATTCTTTCTTGTCAGCTTCATTTCTTTCTTATGAAAATCAGAATGTCTGGAATCTATTATAAGCCAGTTCCAATGTAAGCAGCAGGACAAGGTCAGGATGACCTTGTGATTCTATCTGGACTTGGTTCAGGAGAAATCATCTATTAATATCCTAGGAGTGTTGTGTGAGCACCAGCTCTGATTCCAGCGGGGCTACTACATGTCTCTTTATCTACCTAGAAATCTTAGAAAATGAACTCTAGAATGACATATACTTTTTAACGTTTAAATGTTGGAATAATTTTGCACCTAAGAGTTGGGGAGATAGCTCAGTGGATAGGGCACTTGCTACCAAAATGTGAAAGGCAGAGTTCTGATCCTTAAAACCCAAGTGAGTGTGGGACTCTCATGTGATACCAGATCTCAGAAGCAGAGATGGGATCACAGAGTCAGATAGATTGCTAGACTAGCCAAGTTGTTGATGTCCAACTTCAGCAGTGATGCTGACTCCACAAATAAAGAGGATAAATTGATCAAGGAAGACACTGAAGTCAACCTCTAGCTGCCAGATGCCCTTGTACATATGTGTGTGCATACCACCACACACGTGTGCCAAAACGCATGGAAATATGCATGCATTAACACACACACATGCAAATGAAGAAAATAAAATAAAACCACACAGGCTAAGTTTGTACAACACTCTGCAAACATCCCTAATGGTCACACTTTACCTAAGAAAACAGGCAGGAAATCATGNTGATGCCAACTGTCCCTGCTTCCATCCCTCCTTTGCACTCTACAGTGTCCTATTACTGTCTCTTCTATCTCCACAATTCTAGAATTAATATGTCTTCCTAGTGAGAAATCACTCTGCACACTTGAAGGTTAGTAAAGAAAAGCTCTTTAACATAGGACGTGTCCTGCTCTGTCTGATGCCCAACAAAGAAACTCTCCTTCAGTAGAAGATTTTACTAACACATACACACACACACACACACACACACACACACACACACATCTTAAGCTTACACATCCCACATATTTGATCTTCCTTAACTCTCTCTCAGGTCACTAGCCCAGGTTAGACTTTGAACAATCTAAACAGAGGTAGAAGACTACAAGTCTGGCCACTTGCACAGTGGGATGTGCGAGGTGATAGTTATTTAAGTACACCAGTGTTGTGCTTTTCTAATAGTCGTTACCCAGGTTCAGGTTCATCTTGCCTACCTGGCAGAATTATGCTTTTCCTGATAAGGGCACAGGGGACTTAATGGCAGACCAGAACTTAATGGTGGTTGTGTCCCTGAGCTGCCCAGTGGAGATGCCTGTTAGAATCATATTCCTTGATTTGAGGATGGGCCTAATGAACAATTGCAAGAGAAGGTTGTCTCCTTTTGTTGTAGGAATGGAGCCTAATTGGAGATCAATCTTTGTGAATGAACATTAGCAAAAAAAATTATCAGCAACTCTGGATTTCAATTATGATACAAAATTCTCTTCCTTGCAGTTTCTAACAAGACTGGTTAGTACATTGCTTATCTCTCATATTGGAGGCAAAGCTTCTTGACCTAAATTCTGCTTTGGATAACTTTGTATTTCCTAAGCAAGTTTATTATTAAATCCTTCATGGTTTTCAAGTTTCTCAAGCATCACCCCGATCCTCTCAGGATTTCAGGACCCCTTCTGACACTAGAGACCATGACTCCTCTAGTCTATGGCAGTCACTCAGTTTTTCCTTGTCCTTTTTGACATTCTGGTTGAAAAAGCACCTGCTGATCAGTGCACTGTTAATGTCACTCTACTTGGGTCTTACTTTTTAAAATTAATTAGATTAAATCAATGTAGATTTGTCAATAATTCCAGAGAAATGGCATTGTGCTACAGGAATGCTTTGCTTTGTGGTATTAGGATACTAGTAAGCTTTATTATTAGTGAGTTAATTGATTTCTCTCTCTCTCTCTCTCTCTCTCTTTTCTTCCCTCCTGCCTTTGTGTGCATGTAGATACCATACATTAATCTAGGGTGCCATTTCTTAGTTTAGATCTGCCTTGATTTTTTTAAAAGAAATAATAGTATGTTATTTTGTTAATTGTTATGGGGGATACAAAATAATTGTAGACTAATCTCTAGTGTACAGGACCTTTTCAATTTTTTTGAACTTTTTATTGATTCTTTTGGATTTTACAATATGCACCCCAATCCCATTCATCTCCCTGTCCCTTTATATCATCCTCTGCCCTTGCAACATCCCCGCAAAACTTTTTTTTTAAATTACAACAACAACAAAATCTTCTTACGGAAGCTGTATTGTGTCAGTGAGTCACACAGTATACTCTTTAGTCCATATATCTTTACTTGCGAATGTTCATTGAAATGAGTCATTGGTCTGGTTGAGGCCTTTGGTTTCTGCTACACTATCAAAGCTAGGCCCTCACCGGGACACCTCTTGGGTATCCTGTTGTCCTGTGTCATGGAAATCCTGCAGCTTTGGATCTACAGGACCTGTCCCTTCATGTGCTCCAACAGTTCAAGGATGGGGTAGATGTTGGGCTGGGCTAACTCAGCCCTGGATCTGGGCCCAAGTGATAGCCGTGTTGGTCAGCCCACCAGCTCTCCTCACCATGAGGGTGAGCTCTCCAGCGCTGTCCCTCTTGCTCACCCAACACTGTAGGCAGCAAGGGGCAAGGACAGTTCTGTAGTGCGAATCTTAAACAGTCTTATTAATTGAAAACACCAGGCTAGGTATTGGGATAAATTCTCAAAGGTCAGAGAAACAGAACAAGCCACAGCCAACCTCCTCACCTTGCCAACTCCTCAGCTGATCTTGTTTCCTCAGACTGCAGGCTTCTGAGTCCTCTCCTGAATGAATCTCAGCTCAACTGCTGCTCAAAGCCTGAAAGCTTAAGAGGCCTTCTAGCTTCTGGTTTCCACACCTTATATACCTTTCTGCTTCCTGCCACTACTTTCTAGGATTAAAGGCGTGTGTCTTTCTCAAGCAAAGACATGAGATCTCAGGTGCTGGAATTAAAGGTGTGTGCCACCATGCCTGGCTGTTTCCAGTGTGGCCTTGAACTCACAGAGATCTGGATGGATCTCTGCCTCGGGAATGCTAGGATTAAAGGCATGTGCTACCACTGCCTAACCTCTATGTTTAATCTAGTGGCTGTTCTGTTCTCTGACCCCAAATAAGTTTTATTAGGGTACACAATATTTTGGGGGACATAATATAATCACCACACAGTTCTTCTGGTTCAACCATACACATACCACCATGGCCAACTCTGCTGTATTGTCCAAGCAAGGTGGAAGGCCCTCTCTCTCATCTGCTGCAACTGGGGAAGGACAGGAACAGCACTCCTGCTCTCTTGCACCCAAGGCCAGCTATCCTTCCTGCTGCAGGTAGTGAGGGGAAAGGGGAGGAACATCTCTCCCTTGCTCATGGGGCCAGCACTCCCTTGCTCACACCCCTGGGCTGGCTTGTTTGTGCCCTCACCAACAGAGTCTGCTCTACTGTGCTGCCCAGGAAAGGTGCAAGGAGACAGCTCTCCCAAGTGCTGCAGCCAGTGAGGGGCAGGGCCAACTCTGTGCAGCCCTTTTATATCAACATGATCCCAAGTGGCAGTCCAGACCAGGGACATCCACAGGGCCTTTGGTAGTAACATGGGCCATGGACATCAACACAGACTCCTGCTGCTGCATGGCCACTAACCCAGGTCTAGTCAGGACTTCACCATTGCCTCAGATGCCTTTGCAGGCTGTTCCTCTCAACCCTTGAGTCTCCAAAACTGCCTNTCTTCATACTGCTCAAGCTGTTCTGCTTCTCTTTCTCTTCCATCTCTCCATCCCATACCTGTACATCATAGTGGCTTGTGCTATGGCCAGGCCAAGTGCTACGCAGCATCTCTGGGTATCTTCTTCCTGCCCACTCTGTGTGGCAGTGGGTGGGGCCTTTGGGTGTCTTCAAATATTTGTCCAACCCAAAACTTCCAAAGTAAATAAATTTCTGACCAAAGATAGAAGCAACACAGTAAAACTGTAATTCAACACAGAGTCACCCAGTCTCACGGTTGAATCCCACCACAACCAACTAGAGAGATTAGCAGATAGGTCAACGATGAGAAGTGAACACAACAGGACATGTCCAGTCAGCTGTGATCTCTATTCTGCAGGCACTGCTTGTTCTCCTGGACTAGGATGTGGCTCTGGGAGTCACAGCAATTCATACAGTGGTCATTTTTCTTAAAGGAAGAAGGTATAGGCCCACGAGCACTTCCATTTGTTACTGGCTCTATTAATGGACAGTATGATTCACCTTTTCCCAAGGAGCAAGAACAGCAGCAACTGCCTTCACATCTCTTGTTTGGCTTCACTTCATAGNGCACAAATGGCTCCTTTCTCCACCACTTATTTGTTCACTTCATTCTCTCCCATCACTCCACCATCTGCTTAGCCACTTCCCATGGTGCCCAGGTAGGCTGGGGGGAGAGACAGTGTTGTCTTTGCCACCCCTCAAGCCCAGGGAGAAGAGTCAAAGACAGACCAGGATCTGTTTCTTTTCTTTTTTTTTTTCTTATTTGTTCTTTTTTTATTAAGAAATTTTTTATTCATTTTACATACCAATCACAGATCTCCCTCTTTCCTCCTTCTGCCCTTCCAGCCTTCCCCCACAACCCATAGCCCATTCCCTCCTACAAGAAGGTAAGGCCTCCTATGGGGAGTCAGCAGAGCCTGGTACATTCAATAAAGGCAGGACCAAGCCCCTCCCCCTACCTCAAGGCTGTGTGATGTGTCCCCACTACAGGCACTGGGCTCCAAAAACTCATCTCATGCACCAGGGATGGATTCTGATCCTACTGCCAGGGGCCCCTTAAGCAAATCAAGTTGCACAACTGTTTCACTTATGCCGAGGTCCTAGTCCAGTCCCATGGAGGCTCCACAGCTGTTGGTCTAAGTTTCATGAGTTCCCACTAGTTTGATTTGGTTGTGTCTGTAGGTTTTCTCATCATGATNTTGATGCCCCTTGTTCACAGAATCCCTCTTCTCTCTCTTTGGCTGGACTCCTGGAGCTTTTTCTTAATGATCCCATTCATGGTCCCTGCCAGGCTTGAGCACTGCTCTCTCACCATTCCTCAGAGCTCCCTCTCCTCCTCTCTCTGCTGGAGCATTCACTCTAGGGAGAGATTGAGTCCTTGATCAAGGCTANAGCCACCATAACCACTGCAGAGAGCTTGAAGTATGTCACTCAGGCCACCGCTGGCTGGGAGTGCCATCTTGGTTCTCTCTATCTTAATTTTTTTTAATTATTTTTATTATAATTTATTTATTTATTGTATATATGTGGTAGGNGTGTGTGTGTGTATGTGTATACATGTTAAAGTCCATGAAATCATAAGATAACTTGTGGGAGTTGGTTCTTTCCTTCTACCACAGGTTAGGTTAGGCACCAACCTCATTTATCTGTTGTGTCTTCTCCCTAGACTTCTCACATATTTTTGAAACAGAGTCTCTGTCATGGCCTAAAGCTCACCAATTCTACTGATGTGACTATCCAGAAAGCCCTTCAGAGCCATCTGCCTCACCTTCCCAGAGCTGGGAATACAAACGTGAGCTGCTTAATTTTTAAATTAGTTTAGCGGTCTATGGATTTCCTGAATAATAAAATGACAAATTTTTCCTTTGTAATTAATAAACATCCCTAGAGAGATGCTTTAACATTAACCAATATCTCATCTTTCCTCAAATTCATGTGCACTAATGAGTGCATTTACAAGTGAGTCTTGTGTGAAAAAGTATGACTGTGGGACTGTCAGTGTTATTTCCTACTTTGCCTATTCCTCATGCTTTTGTTATAGGGAGAGCTGCATCTTCGCCCACTGTTTATCATTCAATTATTCACTCACAGTAGGGTGGATTCACGGAGAGCTAATCTGTGGTCTAGTAATTATAGTATAATATGACTTTAATTTATTTTACTTCTCATTTTTTTTTCCGGTTTGAGCAGCTTTTTTCAGTTGACTCCTAGATCATTCTGACATACCTTTGTCATGTTTTCAATTTTTTCCTTGCTTTTGTGTGTGTTTCCCATGATGCAACAGGACCTTGTAGCATGTTCGCTCTCCCAATTCTGGCATGAACCTGTTCTTTCAGCTGTTTCTAGATGAGTTTGGAGACTTGCATGTGATTCTCATTGAGCTCTTTCCTGTTGGGGCAAGTCTGGCTGACTCTCCCTGCCTCTTCCTGTCTGGTATTTCACTGTTTAGGCACACACATTAGGCTAAGTCGCATGATAATTTTGCCTAAAATTCTTATTTTATTCACTTGCATATACNTTATAGTCTATAATTTGTGCTTCCAGGTAAATGAGAATCTGCTTTGGTCCATCTATGCTGTATAATCACATTAGTTCTCAATCTCTCAGCAAAATAGTATTGACTTCCTCTGAAATATGCAGTACACACAAAGGAAATACATATGGAGAAGAGGGCATGAACTGAGATATTGTTTCAAGCAACTACAACCTCTTGCATGAACTCTTTGTGATTTGGAGTTCAGTAGTTATTGATCATAGGAGTTCAATCTTTTTGAATCTATAGAAAGTTGTATGCAATAAAAAGTTTAGAACCTCGACTTTTGTTACTGTTATGAAAATATTCTTCCTCCTTATATCACCACAATATGAATGCATAAAATATTAGCCTAGGTACAATCATCCTCAATCTCCAGTACAATTATTTCTTAAAATATCTCATTTAAAGTTTATTTCATATTTTAAATTTAATAATTCATTTTTTATCTAAAAATAATATCAAATTTCTCTAATATGTGATCACCATAAACTAAAAAAATGCCCTTAGCTAAGGAAATGTCTCAGTGGAAAAGTGCCTTCCTCACAAGCATGAAGACATGAGATTTCACCTCTATCATCCATGTAAAAGATATGCAACAACCCATATGTGCAATCTCAAAATTCCTACAGCAAAAATGGNATACAGAGAGAGAAGAATCTCCAGAAGCTCAGGAGCCAGCTAGCCTAGGGTATACAGCATCAAATAACAAGAAATCCTGCAGCAAGCAAGATGGAAGGTAAGGAACGCACACGCACACACACACACATGCATGCATGCACATGCACACGCACACACCCACACATGGAAAATCTCCTCAAATACCATCTCCACTGGGTACATACACATGTAACATATGCATAAACACATACTTTGATAACACTCCATATATATTAATGTTTCCAAATCTTAATAATTTCACATCTAAAATTATTCAGGAACATAATTTTCNTAAATACATAATAGTTAATTCTGTTCATTGGAGCTAAACATTTATCATCAGAGGCATCTTTGGATATTGTACACTATAACAAGCAACAGTCTATGAAGTTATCTTTTCTAATTTCATCATCATGGAGTTGTCTTTTCCAAGTTTATCTTCATCTCAAGATAGATCCTTAGGCATACATGTGCATAGCTACCAATATAGTTGAAAATATGTGGGTCAAAGGGAAAGTGTTGGCTTTACTTTGATTTTTTCCTTTATGTCGTCTTGAAAATCTCAGCATACTTCTGGACAGCAATTTGTTCATTTGTCCCTTTTATGGAATTGTTTTTGCTAAAATCTGAATTTATGAGTCTGTGTCTCATGCAATTACATCAACATTTATTTCCTTCCTGTTGATTCAATTCTCATAGTCACTGCTGGCCACTTCTTAAATCACAATCTCAATTTAGATAGTCTCTGAATTGTTGTGATATATGGCTTCCTTATTTCTCCATGGTGGAATTGTGATCACTTTTGATTCAATTTGCTGGAGTCCCTGCAACGGGTGAGGGGAGAGCCTCTCTAGTTTCCAGTTTAGAAAGTAATGCCTCCTTATTGTGGAGAAACAATAGCTTTCTTCACTCTTTGTTGCACCTTTTAAGAGTTTGAAGTTGCCTGTAAGGCAAATAAAAAATGTATGTCATGTTCCTTTCTCAGCTGAGACTCCAAGACAATATCTGGGTATGGGTACTTTGCTGTCAAAGTGTCGTCTTTCATCTATACCCATGCCTCTTACTCTGTCTGCACTGCCGTATCCTTGTCTTCACCTGAACAATAATCTGTTCCCTCAAGGATACAATTTCTGTGCCTTTGTCTTTTACATGCCAGGTTTCTCAAATGCACGTAAGCCATCAAGAGTAAGAAATTCTCGACAGGAGCATATATCTTCCTCAATGCATATTTGATTCTAAATTCTGTTATTGTTTCTCTTAATATTCTAATTCCTTTGGACATAGTTGATTTACCATTCTGTTACTGAATATCATACTACTAATTCTCAGGGAAAGTATCCTTTTCCATAGTTTTATCTGCAATAATAGACATCTTGCCCAATTGGTTTAAATAAAGGGGGTTTGCACATTTGTAAATTCACAAGTAGGAAAAGCTTAAGTATTCCTTGATGAAGTGTTTTGATTTCTTATCTCCATGTTTATGTAGGAGGTGCCGGGGTGAAACAGTGTGTGGGTGCACATATAGCAAGGTGTNTGTGTGGAAGTCAGAAGCCATCATTAGTACTGGTTTTTCTTTCCATCTTGTTTGAGACAGGGTCTCTTGTCTACTTCTGCATATGCCAGGTTAGCTAGCCCATGAGATTGCAAGTTGTCTCCTATCTCTTCCTTATATCTTATCATAGAAGCACTGGGATTATGATCTCTTTCTACTTTGTCTGGTTTTATGTGGATTCTGGGGATCCCAACACCAGTCCTCACACTTGGGCTGCAAACACTTNAACTACTGAGCCATCTGCCCAGGCCCAAGTAGAACAGTTCTAGCAGATCTTAAGCACAGATTCTCTTTGTAACTCTCCTATCACCCACAGTGACAGCTGTTACCTTAATGCTCAGGATGGGCCACTTCCATGTAGAATCTATGCGCTTACAGCTACTAGTGAATTGTTTCCTAGGTTTTATTAAGAATAGAAAAGTTAAACACCACCATAAATAATCTAGAACAACACCACAGTGAGTGTTCAGCCAGGAATGGGACAGTTTTGTCAATCCCATCTCCTCAGGGAACATCGTGAAAGGGAGGCAGGAAGATGTAAGAGTTGGAGGAATGGAAGAATGCCTTGAAATGCTCTCTTCTGGCATTATATGGCTGTTATACATAGGAACAGCCAATTGTGTGTGTGTACATATAGGCAGGACATGAAGTTGGGAGGGAGATTTGTTGTGGGGCAGGAGGAACTGGAGGGAGAAGTGTGGCATGGATAATCAAGATAGTTCATATACATGTAGGAAATTTTCAAAGAATAAAAAATATATTCTTTTTATAACTCTTGCTTTTAAACCTAATTTGAAAATGTGGAATCTGGGGCTTTTTCCATAGCATGAAAGATACATGTCATTGGCCACATTGCTGAAACTGGGGAAGGTATAGACTAGTCTGCTTCCATGCCACAGGCTGAGTTGTACAGAGCATACCATCGTTTTGTGTTTGGGGGCCTGCCTTTTTTAGCAGCCTCTCTGAAATTCATTTCAACAAAACTTTATTCTTACTGTAAATTGGGCAGTGCTTTCATTACAAAAGTTCCATGTTCGTGGTTCATGAGATATCTCTCATGTCTGCTGTAAAAATTGCTCAAACCAAAGCCTCTTATTTTCCAATCTGACCACAGCAAGAAATAGTCTTGTTGCATGTTGACTTTTGGAATCCAATAGTAATAACATTCCAAGAAGCAGCTTTTGCAAAAATGATTATAATTTACTTAGTAGCTATTTCAATCAAAATGAAATCTATCAGTCCTTTCATAAACTGAAATATATGTGAGAAGATGGCTAATGTCAAAGTAATTGAATACTCTCTGTAACTCATGGGTTTTAGAACCTGATTACCACAAATACTTTTAAGATGAAGGAGTTTGAGGAAACTCAAATGGAAGGTCTTCTCATGGCCACCCTTCCTAAAGAAGNTCTTAGAACCCACTAAGGTTTCCTGGCCTTCTTTAGAAGTAAGATCCAGAACCCTCATGATCCTTCCTCACGCAGGGGAAAGGACCGCCTCTCTCTCTGAGAACACACCTGAATAAACAAACCTGTTTGGGTCTCGAAAATTATCATGCTTAGGTCACCCTCTGCCAATTCTGTGAGTGTGTGGGTGTACGTGTGTGTGTGTATGCTGTGTGTAGGCGCATGTGTAGGTGCATGTGTACTTATGTGTCTGTGTAGGTGGGGGCCAGAGGACAACCTCATGTGTCATCTACCTGGATTTGTGAGGCAGTTTTTCATGGATTCAAGCAGGCTGTCCAGTCAGTGGTCCTCAAGAGCCTGCCAATTCCTGAGTGTGCAGCACAGAGATTACAAGAACACATGACCATATTCACCTTTTATTTCTCGGGGATCCTGAGCTTGAAAGTTCTGGTGCTTGCAAGGCAAATGCTTCACTAACTGAGATACCTTCTCAGACCAAACTGATATTTTAAGGCAAGAAATAACATAACAGATAAGAAATGACATGTTGTAGTCTTAAAGTATTGTATGAATAAGCAAGGTTTTGAGATATTGTTGCAGTGTTAAGCAAGGTTAAAACTTCAGAATATCTGNTATATCTGAATGTATCACACATATGTGCACAAATACCTATACACACAAATGCACACTTGAACATGCACACATACACACAAACATATGCATACATACAAAAAAGTAACAACTTGACAAGTTGCAAAATAAATTTTAAAACAAAGCCAAAGTGAAGAATTGGGTTTTAGTTCTGGCTTTGATTTGGTGTTGAGAAGCTTTTTTAGACTTGTCAGAGCTCATATCTCACTTCAGTTAGGAGGACTGAGAGTGAGGCTCACTCCTCCCTCACTCATAGATATGTATCTTTTAAAAGTGGCCTTGTTAAATCTAACGTGTNGCCNGGTGGTGGTGGCGCACGCCTCTAATCTCAGCACTGGGAAGGCAGAGCCAGGCGGATCTCTGTGAGTTCGAGGCCAGCCTGG
>LZPO01108332.1:12090-24464 GCA_001675575.1 Neotoma lepida | reverse complement strand
AAAAAACAAAACAAAACAAAAAAATAACTAATGTGTAGCCATGATTAAGAACCATGAGATTAGATGATTCAATTACAACCATAAACCCGACTCTTGCAATTAGATCTAGTCTCCTCGTTGAGACCTAAGTTGTCTCTCTTATTAGGCAGAGAAATTTCAAGGCTTTTGTTTATGCAAATAAATAATGATATTTAAAGAGCCTACCATTAGAAGCCTTTGGCTTTTCTGACCAAGCTGGTTTCATGGAAATGGCTTCCTCTTTTCCTTTCCTGAAGAATCACTTGTTCCACTATTCCCATTACTCTAGAACCCTGATCAGAACACTCAGGTTCATGTAGCCAGAGCCAGTCCTTGTAACCCACTGGCTTCACTTACTCTTGACTTACCATCCACCAAGGCATTTTTCTTTACTCTTTTTAATTTTTTGAGGTTATAATATAATTACATCATTTCCCCTTCTATTTCCTCACTCCAAATCTATCAAGTACTCTTTCATGCTCTCTTACAAATTGATGGCCTCTTTTTTCAATAATTTCTGTTACACACACACACATACACACACACACACATACACACATACACGCACCTAAATATCTATATATGTATATATGTATATATATATACATACACACACACATGCGTANATAAATACAACATGATCAGTCACTATCATGTTACTTGTACGTATGTTTTCAGGGCTGACCATTTGGTATTGTGTGCTCTTCCCTGAAGAAGACTGTTTCTCCCATTCTCAGCATCCCTTTAGTTGCCTGTAGTTTGGCTTGTGTATGTGTGTGTGTATGTGTGTGTGTGTGTGTGTGTGTGTGTGCACGCATAGAGTTGAAGCCTCATGAGCTTTCCTCCATTAATGTTATGATGTCCATTGTTTTTGTCCTTGTCAGCTCATGTTTAGGAAGTCATGTTGGTAATCCTTTATATAGGGTGTATTTTCTGCAATTCCAAGGAGATACAATCTTACAGCAAGCTCCATGTTCCTCTGACTCTTGTGGTTTTTCTGTTTCCTCTTTGGCAATGCTCCCTGACCCTTAGGTATGGAAGTTCAATTGTAGATGTATCCACTGGGACTGGGCTCCACATCTTTGAATTCTGTTTGGCTATGGTTTTCTAGGATAGTCTGTTGCAAAGAGAGGTTAACCTNATTAGGTGTGAGGAGTATATTTATCCATGAGTATAAAAACAAATATTTCCAATGTACTTAGGGATTGTGTTAGTTTAGCAAAGTGCAGTTGTAGGTTGTCCTCTAAGATCCATGACTTCACTAGTGGGAAAGCATGTTGTGTAGTTGGATAGCTTTCAGGTACCAATCACANTTTCCCTCTTGTTAAGTGGATCTTTCTTAACTCCAATTAAAGAGCAGCTGTTTGCCATGTAAGTATGCATACCACTATTGCACCCTTAGGGTTATCGTGTCATGGGGATTGTTGTGGTTCCTAGGCATCCAAACTAGGGAAAACTGTTGATTGCTTCCCTCATTTCCAAGCATGTATGGCATCATCTGGTACCATGAAATATAGTCCGTAAGAAGGAGGCTTTCAGGTCAGTTCCAGCTCAGGAGTCTCTGGGCTCTGTTTCTGAAGAGCATGATGTCTGCAGCAATAGGGATTTACCTTCCACCTCTGGGGCAACCTAGGGCAATCACAATAGCCTATAATGTTGTGGGAGTCTCTTGAACAACCTTGACTAACAGCTCAGAAGAGGGTTTCTTGTGCCTAGTGTGAAGTTTTTGTTAGATGGTTTTTGGCTCTTAGAGGAAGCATTGTCAGCCCAAATGAGAAATTTTTATTGAACTATATATGTACATTTATACTTATGTGTATTATAGTTATTTTCAGATAGTAAATACTATGATTCCTTACGATGCTTTTAAATGTCTTTACCATTATTTTGCCCCTTCTCTCCTGTATTTATTTTCCTCCCCCCCCCCAATTAAATCTCCTACTAGTTTTCCCCTATCCTTCATTGGATCATTTGTATCTAGCTATTCCCCTCTCTCTTGCTCCACTGCCCCCAAGGAATGGCTTGTTTTTACTTTCCTATATTCTATAATTACTGAAGGATATGTACTCATATCTAAGATTCAGANCTAGGAGTACCAGATCAGAGAGAACATGGGATGCTTGTATTTATTGGTCTGAGTTACCTCACTCAATATTATTATTTTAGTTCCATACATTTATCTACAAATTTCTTCGTCTTGTTTTAAAGGTAGATTTTTTTTGAGATAGGATTCTCTGGAACTCACTATGTAGACCACGCTGGTCTTGAATTCAGAGATCTGCCTGTCTCTACCTCCCAAGTGCTCAGATTAAAGGTGTGTACCACNATTACTCAGCTTATCTACAAATTTCATGATTTTGTTTTTCTTTGCAGCTGAATAGTATTCTCTAGTGTATATGTACCACATTTTTATTATTAATTACTTGGTCAAAGGACATTTAGATTGTTTCCATTTCCTAGCTATTGTGAATAGAGCAGCAATGAACATGGCTGAGTAAGTTTTTGTGAAGTAAGCCATCTAGTCTTTTGGGCATATGCTAAGGACTGGTGTAACTGGGTGATATAGTAGACTTATTTTTAGCTTTTTGAGAATTCACACCAATTTCTAAAGATGCTACAAGAGGCTGCAATTGCCTCAACAGAGAACAGGTTCCTTTCCCTCATATATCCTCCATCGTTTATTGTCCATTGTTTTGGTNATCCCTGCCATTTTGACAGTGGTAAAGTGAAATCTCAAAGTTGTTTGATTTGCATTTCTCTAANTGCAAACTGATGAACATTTTTTGAGATATTTCTTAGCCATTTTGTTTCTTCTTTTGANAATTCTCTTTTAGCTCCCACACACATATTTTGAATTGATCATTTATTTGTTTTTTGAATTCTTTATATATTTCAGATAGTCATTCTCTGTCAGGTGTATAGCTGGCAAAGGTCATCTTCTATCTGTAGATGTCCCCTTCCCACTTGAACGATTGTGACTTTGATTGTATGAAGCTTAGTAGTTTTATGAAGTCCCACTTGTCAATTATTGACCTCAACTCTTGGGCAAATGAAGTTCTATTCAGTCAATTCTTTTCTACATCTATGTCATGTAAAGTACTGACAAGAACTTTTTTAAGTGTGAGTGTGTGTGTGTGTGTGTGTGTGTGTGTGTGTGTGTGTTATGCATGTGCCTACCAATACTTACAGAGGCCAGAAGAGGGTGTCAAATCCTCTGACTCTGGAGTTATAGGTTGTTGGGAGCTCCATGACACAGGTGCTGGGAACCAAACTGAGGTCTTCTGGAAGAGTAGCAAGTGCTCTTAACTAGTGAGCCATCTCTCCAGCTCACTGCAGAGGCATTTTTAAAACATTATAGGTTTTAAACCAATACCTTTTCAGGAATGAGTATAACAACAGATGAAGTGGCTTCTGGGAGAGATTTCCTTCCCAAGCCATTCTGCTTCCCTCCCCACACTGTTCTTTGGGACTGTCTTATGACTAAACTTCAACGTTTTTCTTATTTTAACCACCATAATATTATGTAATATAGCTATTTTGCTTCCTGGTCTTTTTGCTAATTAATCATCTGAAAATCTTCCTTCTGTACACAGGTTGCTCCTCTGGCCTGACTTATAGCTCTTCCGATTCTATTCTTCTCCCAAAACATGTTGGGTTTTCCTCAAATGTTTGGTTATCACACACAAGATTATCCATTGATTTATTCCACAATCTGCCCACTTGAAGTGTTATTTCTGAGATTTATTTGTAGAATTGATGTGTCTGGGCCAGAGGATTCATCTTTATAAGTTTGGAAGATATTACCAAATCAATGCCTACACAGCGAGCGTGTTTGAGGATGAGGCCCTCCATGTATCACATCTAAAGAATGATTTGATCATTTCAGTTGGACAAATGGAAATGACTTTCAGGGAGGTTTATTTTATCTAATATCAGTTTTAGATATTAATATTCAAAGAAATATTTTTTGTTTCTCTTTGTGTATGTATGTGTGTAGAAAAAGAAATAGACAGACAGACAGAGGGAGAGAACATTAAGTGTGCACGTGTNTGCATGAGGACGCAAATGAAAACCTCTGGCAAGCTTCCTCAGGGTTATCCACTATGGATTTATTAGACAGGTTTCTTCCTTGGCCTATAGCTCATCAATTAGACTAGACTGGGTTGGATAGTGAGCCCCAAGGCCCCAGTCTCCATCTCCCCAGTACTTAGATGACAAGTATACAATACCATGTCTCATTTTTTTCCAATGAATTCTAAGAATTGAACCCAGGTCCTAATGCCACCAGGCAAGCAGTTTACTGACTGAGGTAATTCCCCAGCTTCTTTGTTGTCCTTTTGTATTGATTCTCAGTATCACATTTATCAAACTTGTCGTTCATCATTGTGATTATTTCTCTAGGCACTAAAAAGGCTAGTATGAGAGACAACCTGGGAATCTGTCTAGTAATTGTCTCGCTATTCACACAGGACAATCCCANCATCCCATGCAAATTAATCATCAGCATGCTTCACACAGCACTGCAACTCCATGCTTTCTGTCTTTTTCTCACATTGTACTTCACATTTTAAGGGAAGCAAATACCTGTAGAGACACACAGCACTGTACAGCAAGTACGTTCAGAAATTATCTGCCAGTCGCCTTCCAGGAATTGATTTCTCTCCCTAAGTAATTGATCTTCAAATGAAGGTCATCAAACAGCCATAATAAAAGAGTTAGCATTTTAGAAGGTTTTGTGAATTTTATAATTTTCCCTCACACCAGGGAACCAGATCCTTTCTGTGGTTCTGATGAAATACATTTAAACCCCAAGCCTTCTCAGAAATCAATTCAGACCAACCTACAACTTTCAGATGTGGAGTAAGGCCAGGGGGGCTAGAAATTGCAGTCACATCATAGACAGCGGTATCTAGAAATGAAAAACTGGGTTTCTGCTATAGTGTAAAGGTTCCCTCTCTCTCTGTATTCACCTGTTCAAACACTCAAGTATGAAGTGGCAATCCCAAACTGAAACCAATAATTATCCTGAAGAATTTAGTACTCACTAAAGGGGCATTATAACCTAGAAGGCAACTCTTCTCTTTGTATTACTCACTTTCAGTGTGTGTGTGTGTGTGTGTGTGTGTGTGTGCGCGTGTGTGTGTGTGCATGCACATACACTCACACATGCATAGAAGCCACAATGCCTGTGCAGAAGAGGACAACCTCAGATCTCAGATGTTGGTCCTCACTCTCCACCATGTTTGAGGTAGGTCTCTTTCTTTTTGCCACTGTGTGTGTCAGGATAGCTGGCCCATGAGCTTCTGGGCTATTGCTTCACCATAAGAATGCTGGGATCACTGAAGATAGTACACACCTCATACACAAGACTTGGAAGAGTAAAGCTGAACCTGACCTGGAAGCTATCACTCTGGCAATTGCTCTCATTACATCTAAAGTAGTTAGCCAAGCTGCCAAGGGAGAAAACCAATCAAAAGACCTACCCAGCTCAAAAGCCTATGAAACACAAGCAGCACCAAGATACACCCAAGTGTATATACAGTGGCACTTATATCTCACAGGTAACTAACAGCCACCCAGTTGGAGCTAAGGCTCTTTCAGTGAAGGGGAACCATACCTAATACTATAAACCTAGCCAATTACCTTTGACTGAGATCATGAATCTGAGAAGAAAACCTACTGCTGCCATATACCTAAACAAGTATAATTTCCAACTACAGTCTAAATACTTATCCTTATATACACAGGTAAGTGTAGCTCTCATACTTCATCAAAGAAGCTTATTTCTGCAGCTCACAATGACCATTCCAGAAATCAAGAACTGGCCAAACTACAGAGAACATATTAACAATTAGGTGACAGGCCCAATTCATAAGTCTACAATGCAACCCCAATCGCTAAGCTTCTGGGAACATTGTGGAAGAGGTGGCAGAAAGATGCAAAGAGCCAGAGGACCAGGGCATCTGTTTTGAGATAGCATCTATATATGCAACTTCTNTATATAACAGGGAAGCTGCACCCATGAAATCTCAATAATATGGCTGTCTAAACAAGATCTGAAAAGTGACAACACCAGTTGACAAGCTGATGTGGAAGAGAAGCCCCACAAGGTCTTACCCTAGATGAAAAACTAAGAGAGAGAGAATCAGGCTTCTCTAATCCACTTGACAGGTTAGACAATCCCAAGTAACTAGCCAGAAATACATATATGTATGAGCAACATGAAATGAACTCAGAGGTTGCATTTACATATGTGTGTATATATGTTTATACATATACATATATACATATATTATATAGTACATTATTATATCACATATAATGTCATATAATTATGTAATAATTATTTATACACACATGTATCATAATATTAATAATTAAAGAAGTCATGAGGTTGCGAGGGAGTAGAGGGGAGCATGGGAAGACGTGAAGAGAGTGTGGGATGGAAATGATGTAAAGACAATTTATGTACAAAAATACAAAAAAAATTAATAAAAAAATACTTTAAAAAGAAAAAGCAAAACATGTTCTCCATAAACAAAAAGCCCTCTGTGATTACAGATATACACTTGTGAATTCATCTTTTTAGTTGGGCACTGGCGTCTAAACTCAGGTCTTCATTGTGACATAACAAGACTTTCATCCACTAAGCTGTCTTCTTATCCTTCATTTTTTTTCTTTGATTTAGCATCAAGCATGTGCACTGACAAGATGAAATTTCAGAGATCATGTCCGCTGGGTTGAGTGCCAAATTGCATGACCTAGATCCCCCTGAGAATTGAGACTTTCATCTATACAGACAGACAACAGGGTATTGGCAGCTGGTAACATTCAGTTGAGTACCCCACTTATCACTGAGATCCTTCTTGACTGTCACTCTTCCTCCCCAGTGACTATAGTAAAGAGTGGCTTCTGTGGGAAGGAACCAAAATAAGGTCCAATAACACATTTCAATCTGCACACAGCACTGAAGGGTTNTCCTACTCCCAGANCTTCCCAGGAGATAGGATGGGGTCTTAGAGATAACACTGACTTCGGTTAAGAGGATCAAGAGATGACTGGCCATTCTGCAGTTGTANGTATGTTAATGAGGTTGGAGAGAGGGATCGAACAGTGAGAGATGAGAAGTGAGAGGCCTCTTGAATCATNGCCACAAAAAAGACTTTGTCCTTTGTTATTTTGGGAGTTGNTGCCAGTGACCAATCAGCCATTGTCTATTTNAAACTTTAAATAGATGTTTCTGGCTTCTGAGTTGACAATATCATCCAGGAAGACAGGAGATAAAACAAAAACACCCCAAGCAAAAATAATGATGGCTTGGAACAGGGTAGTACTAGAGAAAACTACTAAGATTTCACCACCACGACCACCACCACCACTACCTCATACACACATACATACTCATTGATGCATNGTTGATTGTATNTGATTTGATGGTTTTGGATATATTTNTATATCTTACTGTCCTCTCCTCAAGTAAAGCAATAGACACATCTATCAACTCAAAATGNTTTCACATATTCCTTTTTATTATTTAAAAGGTTTTGGTCTTNCTTTAGCTTTTTGCTTTCTAAATTTTTTGTTAATAACAGCACTGAACATGCAACCTATCTTAACAGTTTNAAGTACACAATATAGTTGTATTAGCAACTTTCTTTCTGCTATGACAACTACAACTTTGAAGGAAGGAGAGGCTTAATTTAATTTACAGTTTGAAGGTACAGTTCAGCATGGTGGGGAGAGTAAGGTGGCAGAAGGTTGNGGTGACTGGTCATATTGAAGTCATAGTCANGAAGGAGATGAATGCTGGTATTCAACTTGTTTTTTCTGTTTTGTTCAGTTTAGATACCAGCCTGTGGGCTAGTGTCACCAACAGTTAAGTTAGGTGTTCCCACCTCAATTGNCCTATTCTAAAATCTCCCTTGTAGGTATGCCTCTAGTCTTGTCACCAAAATGATTCTAGATCCTACCAATTTGATAGTTAATGTTAATTATCACCATAGTATCCTTAACTGTAGTGTACAGTACACTATACAGTGGCTCTCTCAAACTTAATGATTTTCAATAGATAATTCTGTAAATATTTTTGAGAGTGAAGCTTATGTATTTTTATAAATAGGAAAGGAAGAACAGAATGAGACTATATCAGTGATGATTAAACTACAACGCTCTGAGATAGCCAAGGCTGAGAGTAGAACAGGTTTACGAAAAACAATATTTTACTTCAAGTGAATTGAAATTGTATTACTGCCATACTTACAAATGACATGAAGATAAAACAGGTGATGTATATACTTAGAATGCAATAGAGAACTCTGAATGTGTGCACTTAGNAATGAGGGTAGACAAGTCAGGGATGGAGTCAACATATGGACAAATCTGCCNTGGGTCCATATCTGGGTAGAATGGAAACTCAAATAATGAGGCATCGAGGGTGGTACTGAAGAACGCAGGGACAAAATGAGATTTTGGGGGCAATTAGGATGGGATGTGTCCTGCTTAGAAACCAGCCACAGGGCAGTTAATAAGAGACATTCTAATATTGTGTTATCCTGCCATTGACTACATCCATATGAGTTATTTTAGCACTGGTTTAACATTTAACTTCTCGATTTGTCTTCTTCACATCTTTTCATAATNTTGTCTGTTATCTTGACCTATTAGAAGAGACCCATTCACAGCAGTTGTGCTCACAAATATTTATGGAACGGTGATAGACTATGTACAAAAACTAGAGTGATATGACTGATGTATTGAAAAGATAATATAGTCCTTCACAGCACAATAGCCATCACTGAAGAGTAAAGTGTGCACTGAACTCAGAGGATGAGCTCAGTAGGTATAAATGAAATTCACTCTCAGGGTCCTGTGGAAGGCTGGCACCTGGTAGCTCAGAAGAATAACGATTGAAAGAAAGCAAGGTAAACATAGAGTTCTTCAGGTGACATTAATGGATTTATTCACTCACACCCAGGNTATAAGAGCTTCCTTTTTCTTACTTTATTCACTGTTATCTATTGTAGAAAAGTTTATAAATATGGCAAAGCTATGTGTGTAAGGAGTGGTTAAGAAAACCAGAAGAGAGGGGCTGAGGATATTGCTCAGTAGATAAAATGCTTGCTGAGTAAACATAAACTCNGCATTTGGATCTGCAAGCACTCAGTTTAAAATACTGGATGTGGTGGCATGGGCCTATACTCCCACCACTAAAAAGAGAAGACAAGAGAATCACAAGGTATCCCAGACAATTGGAGTGCTCTAGGTTCAATGAGAGATCATGCCTCCAAAAATAAGTTGCAGGGATATAGACGAACATACCTAATGACAACTTCTGCTTTCCACATGCATTACCACCATCATATACACACACACTCATAACACACATATTCATAACACACACATACATACACACACATACTCATAACACACACTCACATACTCACACATACTCAAAACACATGCACACTTATGACACACATATACACACTCATAACATTCAAACACACACACACACACACACACACACACACACTCATGTGCATATACAAAAGAAAATCAGAGTAGAAGCCTGTTTTGGAACAGTAGTGAATAAAATGAAATTTGGCAGAACTATTTATACAATGCATGACAAGACAAAAGCAGTGGGACAGGATGGTGGAAGCCTTCAGTGCTTAGTAGCACATCCTACTAATCCCATTCTCTAGTGTTTGGTTGTTTCTTGAAGCGAATTAAGGTGTTGGAATTCCATAGATCAACATCTGTCAAAACATGTTTTTCAAGTCCTGTGCTAAAATCATTGAGTATGTACATATATTAATGGCAGTTAAGCATAATCATTATTTTTATATCCACTAAAGTGTTTGTTTTGATGTTATCCTATTTTCATAAAGTTGGACTAAGGACAGTTTGAAATCATGAGACAATCTTGACTCTGTTATTTGATCATAGTATATAGCTGATGACACTTAGAAGGAAGAGAATTTGTTTAATGATGTTTNACCAATAATATTGTTTATTCTCAACCACTCTTAACACCCACAGAATTATAAAGTCCAGGAGGGAAAATCACAGCCACTTGCATTTCATTGGCAGATGTGTGATCCCAACATCATATCTGTTGATGCTAATACTGTTCTACCTTTCTACTGACTAAACAGAGCCCAGCCTTTCCACCCTCAGACATGCACTCCTTCTTCTATAACATGTGGAGTGTTTATTGACTCCACTAGATGCCAACTAGAGACACCCGATGTTCTCTTCTGTGCTTAGAACTCTAAACTTGGAAGAACTCAAAACAGACTCTGGCTGTAATGCCCACACATTTACATTGTACCTTGCTGCTGGGGCTTCACCCTCAGTCCTGAAAGTGGAAGAAGGAGATGCTTAGTTCCCTACAGGGATTGGAGATGTAATCCGTTCTCTTACAGAGCAGACAAGAGGAAATGANTCCATGTTTCTGTGCTTTTGTCCCATGGTGGTTAATTCTGATTGCTGACTTGATAGGATTCAGAGTCACCTAGGAGACAAACCTCTGATCATGTCTGTAAGGGAGTTTCTAGATTAGGTTATTTGATGTGAGAAGACTCATACTAATGTGGCTGATACCATATTACCATGGATTGGTAGCAGGTAATGAGTGAAAAAGCAAAGTGAGCTGAGCACCAGCACCTATCTCTCCCTGCTTCCTGACTGTGGNTGCCATGTGAGCAGCTGCCCAATTCTTCTGCCACTGTGCCTAATTCTTCCCATAACTGATTGAATACCCTTAAACCATGAACCAAAGGAAGTTGCTTCTGTCCAATATTTGGTCATTGCAGCGAGGATAACTAAGACAACAGCCAAATTGTTGGCTGGAGCGCTCCAGAGAGTACTCCTGTTNCCTGGGGAAAATTATTTTTCCTTTTGTCTGTGGAAAGGGCCTCACTTTTTTCTATTTCCCCTTTTTCTGTGACAAAGGTGAGACACTTTTNATATCCCAGTAATCTAGTACAGAATTAACTATTCCCAAGGAAAGAAACTAGACATCCACGAAAATGTATGTGACTTCTCTTCTGATTTATAAAACATCCATGGCTAGCAGACACAGCAACCCAATCATTAGAAAAACAAACTATTTGAAATGTAAAACTACCCTGGTGCCAGCCTTTAAAATAAGCCACCCCACAGCTCCCCCTATATATTTTGTGTCTTCAAACCCACTNCAATGTGGTGTCTTTAGTGATAGTTTGCCATCTACCTTAGTTCCCTGGCTGTCAAAACACATNTGTTTCTCTGCAGAGGTAACTTTTCCTCAAGTGAGTGGCATTTGNAACTATTTAATCATGGTCAGGTGCTGTTCAGCTATTTCCCTGAATTGAAACACTCCCTATATGAGACACTTATTGCAGTAAGTCTCCTTAATATGCAGGAGGTAAACTAAACCTTCGAAGTTCAATTCACAAATCTTAGGAAGCCACTGAAACTTACAGGATTTACTGAGTCCATCCTTGAAGCTTTATAAGCAGAAACAATTGCTAAGAAAAAGAGACTTTCTGATTTGCCAAGCTGCCTCCAAGTCATGCAGGGAGTTCCAGAGATGTAGCTTTTGTGAGTTCTTACACACACTGATATGGACTCTTTGGTGATAAAGTTGCCCTTTTGTTTCTAGTATTNTTGTAAGCAACCCTAATAAAGCTCATTGGTTCTGTATGCTAGACTTTGTTCTCAGTGTTCTATCCAAGATGAGTTGAGTATTATACGTATCTCCTCAAGAAGAAGTTGCATAACAGTATGGATTTACACATAGGGCAGAATATTCCATTTCTGGATTCTTTTTGTTCTTTCAAGCTTGCATGCATACAGCTGCTTCTGTTCTGCACTGTTCTGAAAGTGACAAAATTTCTACATGTCTTTTAGACACAGTCTGGAGATAAACAGAAAGCGAATAGTGTGAATGCTAACGGCTGGTCTTGATTCAGGCCCACATAGGACAGCTATGCCAGTTTCTGCAACACTTCATTCCTGACTTCAAGGCACATTGTTTCAAATCAGCTGCCTGACTGCTTACAGAGTATTCATATCCATTTCACTTCATACTTCATCTCCACCAGATTCCTTTTTTCTGTAAAATATCTACAAATTTGTTCCAATATTGTCATGTTCTTCTTTACATGTATGTTTGTGTAAGTATATTTGAAGATGCACATGTGTGGGTATGTGTCTTCTCATGTACACACCTATGTAGAGTCTAGAGGACAATCTCTGGGATATTGCAGGTGTTGTAACACATGTGACAGTCATTTATTCTGATGCAGAATCTCTTATTGGTCTGGACTCCAATAAGTAGATTAGGCTACCTGGTCAGAAAGCCCAGATTC
>LZPO01108331.1:42854-79422 GCA_001675575.1 Neotoma lepida | reverse complement strand
TACAAATGTTGTAAATTCTGAATTAACAACTGCTGATTCAAATGCCTTCTTTAAGAGTCAAATGTAGTTCACTTTTAAGAAGCAGTATTAAAACCCAGAAGTCATTGTGTTTACTATTTGATTATGCATTTTAAATTACTTTCAATACATGTTTTTGAAAGAACTTAGCTTTATTAAAATGGATCCTTCTTATAAACCTGTTAATTTTATTTTCTAAAATATTACTATTTTAAATGATAGTTTTAAAGTTATAAAGTAGCACTTTTATCTTTTCTTGAATCAAAGTAATTTCCCTGCAAATTGAATTATGCAGTCTTAGAACTGGTCTAGATTTGCTTATTGTAAACATACTTTTTAAAAAAGTATTACTCCTCACCCATAACTAAACAGCCACATAAAGATGCTTCTTGAATGTATAAATTAGTGTTGACTNTGAGTTTCTCAAAATTACCTGTAATACTTCTGAATATTAAAGAATTGAAACAGCTGGTTACTTAGTAGGTGATAGCAGTGTTTTACTTTGATTTATAGCTCCTAGTCATTTGGTCTTCTTAGCACCTTCTTTAATGTCTGAATTTCAGGTAATTGCAGTATGATGGTTTAGAAGCACAAATGAGCAGCTAAATTCCCTAGTAACGAGAAAACTAAAGGGTAGTTATTTTGCCTTCTCCAAAGTAAGCTAGGTCCTTGCATAGCAGGACAAGTGTTTATCTACTTTATATCTATTCTGTAACAAAAGAAATAATTGTTATAATGGCCAGTTAGTCAATCTGATAAACTTAGAAATCTGCCTTTACTTAATGGAAAAAAATGCTTTATTTTACTAAGAAAACAATAAGCATAATGTCTACCCTAATCAGCCATTTAGCTTTTTTTCTTTTGAGACAAGGTGATGTGTGTGAACATATGTGTATGGAGGTCAGAGGCTGATGTTGAGTGTTTTCGTTTGCTTTTCACTGTAATTTTTAGACAGGCTCTCACTGATTTTGCTAGGCTGGCCAGCCAGCAAGCCCCAGAAATTCTCCTGCTAGTGTCTCTGCTTCCCGAATGCTGTGTTTACAGGTGCAAGCTGCCTTGATTGCTAGGGATGTAAGCAAGCACTTTACTGTCTGAACTATCTCCCCAGCACAGTCTTTTTAGTTTTTGAGATCAAACTTCAGAGTTATGTCAGAATTATCCTTTTAATATTCTGTGGAATTTTCGTTTATTTCTTAACTTTAGAGATGCACAAAGACTAGAAGAATTCTTCACCAAAAATCAGCAGCTGAGAGACCAACAGAAAGTCCTTCAGGAAACCATTAAAATTTTAGAAGATAGGTAAGTTTGGTACTTGAATAAGAGATTATTTTCCTCTTGATGGGAGTCTATTAGGTTGACTTTTAATCATTTCTGGGATAGGAAGTGATTTTTTTTCCCCTCTTAGCCTTATGTCATCGTTGACTTAAGTCCTTCCTGACACTGAGGATATATTCCCAGGTTTTGCGTATTTTTCCCATTATTTTTAGCAATCATAGCTTAACCTATAAATGGTGACTTTAACATTAGATATAAGGGGAACTTAAGGGTATCAATGTTCTAATCATTAAATGCTTACATTTTCTTTTATTTCCAAGTATATAGAAACTAATAAATTCTATTTCTGCCATCTTTTCTACTCCGATGTCATTTCTTTCATAGTTTTTCACTTCCCACCAATATAGGGATTCTTCTTTCTGAATATTCTTGAGATGGCATAATCAGCTTACATACATAGACCTTGTCTTTTCCACTCAAATGAGATCAATACCCAGGAATAAAAATGCTTCCAGAATTGAGTGCTTTCCATTTTCATATATTACAAAAGGCGAACTGATTTGAACTAGCATCTTTTTTTTTTTTAAGTGGTGGAATAATTTCTTATTTTATTTATTTTGTGTGTATGTGTGTGTGCCTTGATGTGCATGTGGAGGTCAGAGAACAACTGTGGGGCCCCAGGAATCAAATTCATATTATCATACTTGACAGTAAGAGCCTTTACCTGCTGTACCATCTTATCATTCCAAAATAATCTAGTGTTCTGCACATATGCAAAGCAGAATTGAGTGTCATCTATAGCTGCTGGCTTTAAGGATATCCATTTACTTGAATAGGCAGTATTTTGTGGAAAATATCTACATGCTTTGGGATCACATATATGTATCTTAATTCCAACTTCATAGTGTATCTTTAAGATTTAGTAATAAGTATTTCTGTTCTTATTATACCCCAGGTTTCCTCTAGGACTTGGAGTAATATTCTCTTTAGTATATCATGGACCTTATATTTAATTGTCAAATTCTGGAAGTAACTCATATAACTAACAATAATAGAATTTCAAACCAAAGTGCTATGAAGAAAATGTAGTTAAATGATATATTTGAGTGACTATAAGAAGGATACTTAGGATTTTCAAAGGGTGACCTTTCTGAGTCAACACTAATGAGAGAAAACCTGAAAGAAAAGAGTATGAGGAAACAATTTCAGAATGTGGGCTTGGTTTGTTTGTTTTGCTGGAACTGGCTCGGTACTATTGACTCTCCATTTCTTCCTCACGTTCTTTATCTAAGCCCTTGAAGATCCTCCATTTCCAGTGTCTTCAAACATGTCTCACTTTGTAGTTTAATTGGTCTTCCAGTGTGTATCTTGTACTTCTTTGTATCTTGTACTTCTTTTCTTTCTTTCTTTATTTACTTACTGGTGGTTTTGAAAAAAGGTCCCTGTATGTTAACTCTGCCTGTCTTGGAACTCACTCTGTAGACCATGCCATCCTCGAACTCACAAAGATCTGCCTGCCTCTGCCTCCCAAGTTTTGGTATTAAAGGTGTGTGCCACTGTACCCAGCTTGTACTTCTTTCTTAAGTGAGTTTTCCTATTCTACACCCTTTTTGAGACGTGTTAGTATATCTACTTCCCATGGAAGTATTTTCTAAATTATTTTCCTTATTCAATTAAGATGTCTAATTGTTAATTCTGTAGTTTCTTTAGAATTAGACTACTTTCTTATAAGTTGTCCAACCTCTGACCATTCTGGTCATTAATTTTATTAATTTTTATTAATTTTATTAATTTTAATTCATTGCTGTTTTTCAGTTAAAATGTTACCTGCCTGCCTTTTTATTTTTGAGACAAGTGTATTTCAGGCTTCAGATTCAGTCCTTCTGCCTCAACCTTCTCAATGTTTGGATTACAGTCTTCTGTGTTATTTGTGCCCAGTGTCATGGTTTATTTTAAGTGAGAGTGCATATGCATTGAGGATTAACTTTATACTCAGGCATCTAGCAGTTTTCAAATTAACACTGTAAGACACATGATAGGTCTATTTCCCATGTAAGAAAACAGCTGGCAAAGAAGGGAGAAACTTTTCCAGAATCTCATAGTTAATACATAATTAGATAAAATCTGAAACTTTCCTTATTGCCCATAGTTTCTGTGGTTTTGTGATACTTTGTAGGTCTTAATATTATGAATGTGAATGTCAGTTAATTACATCTCAGAGTATTTATGCTTGACCTACATTACCAACACTGATATTCTGAAATGTTAAATCTTTAACATTGCCTATTATGTAGCCTATTCTTTTTAGAAGGTTTTTTTTTAATTGCTACTGAATACTATCTTTAAATGTAATTTCAGTCAAGTTTTGCCTTTAAATTTCACTTTATTTCTATGTCACATGTAAGAGTGATATGTTGAGCAAGTTATTTTCTTTTCTTTATGCTTTCATTTATGTGTATGTGTATGTCTGCATGTTTGTATGTGCACATGTATGAGGGTGCCTGTGAAGGCCAGAGAGGATGTCAGATTCACTGGAGATGGAAACAGGCAGTTGTGAGCTACCTGATGTGGCTGTAGGGAACTAAACTCTAGTCCTGTGCAAGAGCAGCAGATATTTTTAACCACAGCTGTCTTTTTCAGCTTCCTAGAACAAGCTTTAAAGTATAACAATTGATATTTTGTTGAGAGTATTAAACAGTAACATCTGTTGTGTGAAAATTTGTTTTCTTTCTTTATTTTCCCCTCTTCAAGACAAAGTCTTGTGTATTACAGGCTGTCCTCAGACTTGCTATATAGCTGAGGATGGCTTTGAACTTCTGATCCTCCTATTTCTACCTCCCAAGTGCTGAGATTACAGGCGTGTACCACTGCACCCAGTTTGTGTGGTGTAGGGAACTGATCCAGGCTCTGTGGTAATGTTCCACCAACTGAGCTTTATGAACATTTCTAAGCATCAGTTTTGATGCTTGCTGTATCTTCTTAAGATAGAATGGCTTAAAAATTATATGAGCCAGTTGTTAGTCACCAGTTCATTAGGAGTGCAGTGCCTTCCACACTGACCTCTCTTCAGTGGTACTTGCATTGCTGCCCATATTTGAATTCTTTGTAAGAAATGCAGTAACTGAAAAGTACATAGGCTGCCAGCACCATGTTAAGACCTACAATGCTGTCTTTTCACATGTAATGTATTTGTAACACCATTCATAATCTCTGAAAGGCCTCAATAGAACCTATGGGAGTGAAATCCAGCACCAATATCCAAGTTTAATTTCCGTGAGTTTTTCTTCAGAGGCACAAATGATGCCATCTTGAGTCCTTGGTGTCCACAGAGGCAAGCCAGCACAAAGGGCTGTTGGAAAATGAGCACCTGGTTCTCACTTCTTAATGTTTGTTGTTGCTGTTGCTTTATTTGTTTTTGTTTGTTGATTGGTTGGTTTTCTGAGACAGGGTTTCTCTGTGTAACAGTCCTGTCTATACTGGAACTCACTTTGTAGACTAGGCTGGCCTCGAACTCCCGGAAATCCAACTGTTTCTGCCTCCCAAGTGCTGGGATTAAAGGCATGCACCACCACCACCCAGTGCATTTCTTAATGTNTATATCAAAACAGATAATGTTTGCATTTTAAAATTTTCCCAATACATAAAAGCAGATAAGATGATGAGTTGTAATTTTTAAAGCACTTGCCATCTGGGCTACAGACAAGTCTTGCTGCTCCTACTTTTATATACCCAAGCCTCCACCTCATCCCTGTTTCTTCTCCTTAGTGCTGCAGGCTCCCTTCTCCCATCCTAGAGGTGGGCTTGACACTGGCTTGGACTCGGTCCCTTCAGCAAGTATTGCAGGTGATTTGCAGAAGCTGCATCACTGAGGAGATTTGGAGAAAATAAGTGAGCCCAGAAGATGGTGGGTTATACTCTCTTTAGAATAACTCAGGATAAAATAAGAATTGACAAAAGGGATTGCATGAAATTAGAAAGTTTCTCCACAGCAAAAGAAATAATAGAGTGAAGAGACATGGGATTAATATCCATAACATATGGAATACTCAAATACCAAGAGAACAAAAGTCAATAAACAGGCACGTGAAGTGAGGGGATAGTTTTCAAAAGAAGTGAAATAACCAGTACAGAACTTGAGAAAAAAAGTATTCAACATTTTTAGCTGTCAGGGAAATACAAATCAAAACTACATTGAGATTCTATTTAAACCTGATTGGTTATCATCAGGAAAGCAACAAATCCTGGCAAGAATGTGAAGGGAAAAGGAAGCCTTTTACACTGCTGGATGGAATGGGAATTAATATAGTCTAAATGAAAGCCAGTATGGAAATTCCCTCAAAAAGTCAGAATAGAACTGTTGTATATAAATCCAGTAATACCTTTCCTGGGTATGTATGGACAGTAATCAAGTCAATATTCAGTAGATACACCTACACCTCTACATTTATTGTGACACTATTTTCAGTGGCCAAGACAGGGCTTGGGAAGTGGCTCAGTGTTGAAAGCCCTTGGCATGCTAGCGAGTCAGGAGCAGAGTTGAGGATCCTCAGAACAAGACAACTAAGGAGACTAGCCATATTGTTTAGCTCTGGGTTTGATTGAGAGACCCTGCCTCAATAAAGATGGAAGAGCTATTGAGAATGATTCCCAACTTAGGCTCACGTGCACTTGCAACCCCACATGCCCACACACACATGCAAACATGCACATCTCCCACAAGAAACATGGAAAAGGGAATTGTAAAAAGCCAAGTTATGGGATTAACATACATACCCTTTAACAAATGCATGGTTAAAGAAAATATTTTCTATATACACAGTGGAGTTTTATTCAGCCAAAAGAATGAAATTATATTTTTGCAAGAGAATACATGGAGGGCATGATGGCGCACACCTTTAAGCCTAGCACTTGGGAGGCAGAAGCAGGCAAATCCCTGAGTTCACTATATATGAGACGCTGTCTCAAAAAAGAGTCCATAATTTCATATAGTTCTGTTTTGCTATTACACATATAGAAATTTAAAGATCCATAATGTTTCATGAAATCTAACAGCCATTGTGGTAGAAAAGCAAATAGAATTCATTAAACATTTTTTATTGTTGTGTATGTGTATATACTTGATTTGTGTGTTTGGTGGTTCACAAGTAGAGATCAAAGGACAACTTTCAGGAGTCAGTGCTGCCCCACCGTGAATTCTAGGGACCCAGCTCAGGTCATCAGGTTTGCAGGGCAAGCACTACAAACTAACCCACTGTGCTAGCTTGCCAGCCCTAGAATGCATTTTTAAAAACACAGATTGTTTCTTTGAATCAATTCCCTTGCTTTTTTTCTCGGACATGGTATAGGGTGTTCATCTCCTAGTTTTGTTTTCTTTGCATTTTTATACTACTATTTATGGGATATTTCTCTCAAGTTTTGTTTTGGTTTGTTGATATTTTTAATTTCCAAGATCTTTTACATGAGTTTGTCATTTTGAGACAGTCTCATTGTATAGCCTGGCTAACCTTGAACTCTTAATGTAAACGAGGTTGTCTTAGAACTCACTTCTGCCTCACAAGTGCTGGAAAGGCATTCGCTGCCACTCCAGCCACTTGTAAGTTCTTGTTGTGCTTTCATTTCAGGGTTTGTTTTGTTTTTATCTTTTCTTTTTTTTGTTTTTTTGAGACAGGGTTTCTCTGTGTAAACAGCCCTGGCTCTCCTGGAACTCACTCTGTAGACCAGGCTGGCCTTGAACTCTCTGAGATCTGTCTGCCTCTGTCTCCCAAGTGCTGGGATTAAAGGCCTGTGCCACCACCACCCAGCCTTGTTTTTGTCTTTTCTTATCTCTGGAGTAGTTACAGTTTAGGAGATGGTGGTAGTTTTCCTTTTCTTCTCCCCTTTTCCCCCTTTCTTTATATAGTTTATTTTTCTTCTAATTTTTTTTAACCTCCTATCTCCTGTTCCTTTTTGTTTTGTTTTGTTTTTTTCAAGACAGGGTTTCTCTTTGTAATCCTGACTGTCCTGGAACTCACTCTGTAGACCAGGCTGGCCACAGACTCACAGAGATCCTCCTGCCTCTGCCTCCCAACTGCTGGGATTAAAGGCCTGCGCCACAACTGCCCAGCTCCTGTTCCCATTTTTAATGCCCTTTTTGTCTTCCTAAGCTTTTTTTAAAATGTCGTAGCATTCATTTATTTCTTTTGTGGGGTGTCTTGAGTATGTACATGCCACTGCATATGTGTGGAGGTCAGATGATGCTTTGCTTCAGTTACTCCTCTCCTTCTACAGTGTAGGTCCTGGGGATTGAACTCAGGTTCTCAGGCTTGGCAGTTCATGTCCTAACCTACTGATAGCTAGACATCGCTGCTCTATAAGCTTTTCTCAATTACCTGTTGAAACTTGCTCATCTGTTTATATTAGAGAAAAATTTGTTGGAGGCTCTGAGTACATGAGCAGAGCTGTGGATAGGAGCTTTCCTGTAGCATGGCCTGGCAGCCAATTTTCTTAATGTTGTCAATGTCTTTAGGTCTTATGCTACTCAGATTTTAGAGAAGACTTCTTAACTTCGAGAATGTGTTTACATTTACTCATTTACTATGTGTACTTGTGTCCTTATATGTGTGTATAGATACAAACATAACCATGCCAAGTGTGGAGTCAGGACAGCTTGTGGTAGTTGGCTTTCTCCTTCCACCTAGGGTCCAGCTCATGGTCAAGCTTGGCTACAGTCCGTTTACCCAGTGAGCCATCTCACTGGTCCTCCTAGAATATCTTAATGAGGCTTGCTATTCTAGGAGGGCTAAGTAGAGGACAAACACCTAGGCTGGGTTTGGACAGTTTAGCTGCATATAGGTTTATTTCATTATTGCAGTCTTGCCCTTCACTATACCCAAACCAGGCAGTCTTAATAGTATAGAGATAAGTCCCCATTTTGCTCCCAGGGATGCAATGAGTGAATCACTTGACAACTCAGAATATAGTAAAAAATATGCTGGTGTGGTAGTTTTATTTATTTGTTTGTTTGTTTATATATTTATTTTTAGGCAGGTTCTCTCTCTACATAGCTCTGGCTGTCCTGGAACTCACTAACCTACAGTAATCCTCCTGCCTTTGCCTCCCATGTGCTGAGACTAAAGGCCTGTGCAATGTATGGTAATCTCTTAAAACATCCTTTAAATCAGTCCAGTGTTGGCATGTTTTTCGAATTTTACAGTGTAAATAGGTTGGGTGTAGGACAGTGCTGTCTAATAGAATTTGTGGTGGTGANGGGACTATGTTGTCTGTACCATCCCGTACTGCAGCGATAGATTCCTATGGATATGGAGTGCTTGGGTATGACCGAGGAGCTCAATTTCAAAGATTATTACCTTTCTATTTTGTATGTGTGTAGGTGTGGGTGCCTGTGTGGAGGTCAGAGGACAACCTGAGAGAATAGGCTTCCTCCCTTTACCATGTAAGACCCAGAATAAAATTCAAGTTGATGGGCTTGACAGCAAGTACCCTCAGCTACTGACCCATCTCACCTGCCACATGTAGCTTTGGATGCCCTCTTGGTAATGCAGTTCTAGGCTTTTCCCACCGTTTGTTGAGGGGTTTTCACATTCTCCATTCATTTTTGTCTCCCAGCTGCCCTGCTGTCACTTTGCTTGTCTGTTTTCTTTTCCATTCTCCCTGTCCGTGTAGGTTAAAATATATACAAGTATGTTTACTGTACTTGTGGGATTCTGGAAGGTACAAAAGTAGATAGATGTAGATGTTTACTTTACCATCCTGGATGATATTCTATATGTATCATGACTTCAGAGCCCTGTTGACCCTGAGGGCTATCTTCAGAATATATTTCATCTAAGGCAGGAGACCAGCTCTGTTCCTTCATTGTGTACATTATAATTCTATTAATGAATCCTGTGAGATTCTCTACTCAAATCAATATTGTTGGTAAGATCATCACTTTCGTATAAAAAGGGCGACGTTTTTGTTTGTTAAATTATATAGTTTCATTTTCTCTTTCGTCGCTTACTTTAAAATTATGGCATATACTACTATGCTGTGACTTCTATAGACATTTGGATGCTTATTCTGTTATTGAGATGAAGTTCTCTTAAAATGTGTTTTGTAAGTGTTGATTTGTAGGATATTTCATTTTTAACTACATTTTTTCCTGATTATGTAAGTGATAAGATTGGAGAAACTTTGATTTTGTGTGTGTGTGTGTGTGTGTGTGTGTGTATAAACATGAAGAAAATTCTCATATCATTGCCTACAAGATAACATTTTAACATTTTAAAATATATTTTATATACCCTGCACACATTTGTTTTTATATATGTAATTTTCTCTACAGTACTTATGTTTACTAGAAGATATTTTATGATGTTTTTATATAATTTATTGCCATTATTTTCTAGTAATACTGGTTTGTTTGAATGTTGAAAGAAAATATAAGGTGACTTTTTTCCCTTTGTATTAACTGAAGAAAAAAATGTCAAACATTCACTGGATCTGCCTTGTGTCATACTGAGCAAAGCAGATACAGAGCTTAAATATTAAGCTGCTTAAAATATTACTTGAGTACTTAGTACTGAGTAGGGTATTGGGAGATGGTGGGGGAAATGAGTTACCTTTATTGATTAGGCAAAGTCCGTGCACAGTGATTACAGGTCTGAAAGGAGGGTCCGGGCCACGTATAGCTGTCTGGCTGTTCCAGCTAGGGGCTCAGCTGTTGGCTACTCCCCTGCCCGCTCCCAAAGGCAGTGGTCACCAAGCCGCACTTACTCCATGGCTTCAGCAAGTCCCTCCACAGTCCAAGAGAGCAAGTGACCCCCCTCCTTGGGTTCTGAAAGGGTTAGGTATCTTCAGAGAAGACCACGTCCATTGGGCTGATCCATGCCATTCAGTTGGTCATTGAACTGAATGGCGGAATTCCCACAACAGTAGGGCTTTTTACTACAGTTGATAAAAATCAGGGTTAGCAGCGGGCGGTGGTGGCACACGCCTTTAATCCCAGCACTCCCAGCACTCGGAAGGCAGAGGCAGGTGGATCAGTGTGAGTTCGAGGCCAGCCTGGGCTACCGAGTGAGTTCCAGGAAAGGCGCCAAAGCTACACAGAGAAACCCTGTCTCGGAAAAAAAAAAAAAAATCAGGGTTAGCTTTCTTAAGAAAAAAGTTTCTTGGGGCTGGTGACATGGCCCAGTGGGTAATGCATTTGGACTGGGATTTGGGTCCCCAGAACTCACATTCATAGTGGTCTTCCTGTAATCCAAGAGTAACCTGGCTAGCCAGACTAGTCAAAAGTGAGCTCTAGGTTCAATGAGAAACTATCTCAGTATGTAAGATGGAGAAAGATGGAGTAAGAAGGAGTAA
The DNA here is from genome assembly GCA_001675575.1 of Neotoma lepida. Taxonomy (NCBI): domain Eukaryota; kingdom Metazoa; phylum Chordata; class Mammalia; order Rodentia; family Cricetidae; genus Neotoma; species Neotoma lepida. Next base: position 68,787 of record LZPO01108331.1, on the reverse strand, counting down.
GAAGGAGTAAGAAGGAGTGCACCCAGTGTCAGTCTTGGGCTTGCATATTCACATGTGCACCCCATACACGAATACACATGCACACATACCACACACAGATATATACCCACCCATCTACCCAAGAAAAAGAAAACGATTCCCTCAATTTTGGAGGCTACGGGAAGGAGATTAGAAGAGAAGGACCAGTTTAGGCTACATAGTAAGCTGTAGGTAAGCCTAGACAACATTACAGGATGGGCCCGGCCCTATCTCAAAACCAAAGTAAGAATAATTTTTTTAGCCAGATGTGGTGGCACAGCCTTTAATTCCAGCACTGGGGAGGCTGAGGCAGGATATTTGTGAATTTGAGGTCAGCCTGGTCTACATAGAGTGTTACAGACCAGCCAGGGCTACGTGATGAAACCCTTTCTTAAGTAAATAATAAGTTTTTAAGGGTACAAATGAAAGTAAGAAAAAAGACCTTGGATAATATTTAAAATGGTAATTTCACACAGAACTGCAGTATATAGGAAATGATACTGTAGCTTGGTTTCCATTTAGATAAGAGTCTATTAAAGGTTAATATTAAATAGTTAGTTGTCACTGTAATTGCCAAGTCAGTTCTTTAGATCTTTATAAAGTGTAAAACTCTTCAGATACTGCTATAGTTTGGTCATTCCTAATTCCACGTTTACCTGGGGAAATGGGTTGGCAGTTAAGAGCACACACTGCTCTTGCAAAGGACCTGAATTTGATTCCTAGCATCTACGTCAGACAACTCACAACCCCTGCAGCTCTAACTCCTGGGGGACCTGACACCTCAGCCTCCTGGAGTACCTGTACTCACATACACATACACACAGACACATCTGTACACATAATTAGAAAATACAAATAAATTTTTAAAAATTCCAGAATTCAGAATGCTTTGAAATCTCAGAACTTTTCAATGTCATGCCAGCATTCCAAAAATTTTACATTTAGGGATATTTACATTTAGGGATATTTTTAGACTCTCAAAAAAATTTTTTTTTAGACTTTGAATTAACTATCTGTAAATACTACAAAAGCCAAGAAACTAAAATCTGAAACACCAGAGTCCCAAATATATGAAAAAAGATCCTCATTCTGTGTAAGGAAGTACGTGTCAGTAGATGAAANCTATTTTGTTTCTGTTGACAGGTTAAGAGCAGGATTGTGTGATCGCTGTGCAGTAACGGAAGAGCATATGCACAAAAAGCAGCAGGAGTTTGAGAATATCCGACAGCAGAATCTCAAGCTTATCACAGAGCTTAGTGAGTTCCTTTTCATTTTACCAAGTGCTCAAAGTAGACCGTCCTGTTGTTAAAACTTACTAGGGAGTTGACTGTAATTATAGTAATTATTTATACTTTTAAAACTTTATGTGTCTTCTTTTATACATTTAATCTTACTGTTTTAGTAGGAAATAGGCACAAAAGTTATGTATGTACTGATTACATTGTCCTTTAAAAATCTCACCAAGTTTTAAGATAAGTGTATTTCTGGGCATATCCATATTTGTTTCTTTTATCTTCATTACATGCAGTTGGGTGCATAGTAAAGTTAAGTACAGCAATATAGTATGTTCACAAAGGTATGTACTATTTTGAAAGGTATGTACTATTTTGATTTTCATGTATATTAGTATATTATTTTCATATTCCTCTTCCTACCCACTCATTGTAGTCTTTGTTAAATTCTTATCTCTTGCTCTATTAAAGTCATTTTGCCTTTGGTCACCTCTGAAAAACCTGAGTTGCTACATCCTCCTGGTTCTGCAGAATAGTCTGTTTGTCTCTGTACTTCCCCCATCAGCTCAGATACTCTTTTTTTTCCCCTCCTCTACCCTCCCCTCTCCATTGTAGCCCACACTGTCCTCCTGTTTAGAATCTGGCCTTGAGTTTAGAATCCTCCTACCTCAGCTTCTTAGTATTGGAATTACAGATAACCTGACATGCCTGGCTCAAGGTACTAATTTCTTTTCATTATCATCAGAAACCATCTTGTCCATACTTTGTTTTCATTTTGCTATATGCCGTACTGCATACCAACATTTTAGTCTTTCTATTATTTGCCTCTGGAAAATGCTAGTTAGTAATCTTGGTTTTATTTGGTTTGGTTTTCTGAGATAGGGTCTCATTCTGCCCAGGCTGATCTTGAAGTCATGACAATCCTCCTGCCTCAGTCTCTCAAGTTCTGGAGTTACAGATTTGAGTCACCGTACCCAGTTTCCCNGTAATGCTAAAGCATAATCCTGTCTTAGTTTCTGTTCTTATTACTATGATAAAATACTCTAACAAAAGAAACGTCAGGGGAAAGGGCGTGTCCTGGCTCACAGTTCCAGTCCATCACAACAGGGAAGTCCCAGTGGCAAGAGCTTCGAGTAACTAATCACTTGCACCCACAGTCAGGAATAGAGAGCATTGAATGCATGGATGCTAGTGCTCAGCTCTTTCTCCACTCTCAGACAGTGCAAGATCCCCTGCCTGGGGAAGGGTACCGGTCACCTCAACATAATCAGTATAATCCCTCATAGACATGCACAGAAGCCCATACCACAGGTAATTTTAGAATTTATCACTAACTAACAGAAATCCTGAATTCTTAGTTTAGTATCAGAAGACTTTCATCACTAATTATACTCAATCTTTCTTTTTGTACTAATTCTCTATCTGAGATAATGATTTGTTCAGTTCATTTATTTCTCTGTGAATATATGTGGTTTATGCATGCATATGTGAATGCAGGTTCATGTGCCCTAAGTGCACATGTGGAGATCAGAGGTCAGTGTTGCTTTTCACTTTAATTTTTGAGATAGGGTCTCTCACTGAACCTGGGGTTCATGTTCTTGGCTTGGCTGGCCAGCAAGCCCTGGGAAATCACCCTTCCTTAGCCCTCCTCTCCACACCCCAGTACTAAGATTATAGGCGTGTACCACCATACCAGCTTTTTATGTGGACGCTGGGGACGTGATCTCAGGTTTTCATGCTTGTGCAGCAAGAATTTTAACACTGAGCCATCTCTCCAGCCCCCATTTATGTATTCATTTTTCAAAATTAAAAAGCGAAGTTTACTAGATACATTCTCCACAAATGTATATCTTGAAGAAATTAAGTAGTGGCTTGTTGTATGAAAGAGCCAATCAATCCAGTCTATTTCTAAGTAAAAGAAACAGGATTGATAATGGGGACATCTGGCATAGTATTTAAGACCTACTGCAAAGGTAAGAATTAAAAGGCTGAATTCTACACATTTTGTCCCACGACTCCCCTCTGTCTATTGCTAGTGTATATGAAAAAAAATGTCATGTTACAGAATGACTTCACATGGATTAGGATAAGTTTTCCTTCAGGTAAAATGTGATTTTTTTTTTCCTTTCATTTGAAAAAAAGGTTTTTTTTCCTCACATAATACACCCTGATAACAGTTTTCCCCTCTATTTCTCCCAGATCCTCCTCACACCCCGTCAATCCTGATCCATCCCTCTTTCTGTCTCTCATTAGAAAACAGACTTCTGTAAGATAATAAAATATAATAATATGAAACTGTTGCACAAATCCTAATTGGTCTTAATAAAAACCTGGAGCCAGATATTGGGGTGAAAGCTGAAAGATCAGAGAAGCAGATCAAGCCACAGCCACCACCTCTCACCTCATCAACTCCTCAGCCTCAAAGAGCAAGAGTTCCTGTCTCCTCCTGCCTTATATTCCTTTCTCTGCCCAGTCCTATCACTTCCTGTCTCAACCTTCCTAGTGCTAGGATTGAAGGTGTGTGATCCCAAGTGCTGGAATTAAAGGTGTGTGCCACCACAGCCTGGCTCTGTTTGTCTTTTAGACTAGATTAATCTCGTATAGCCTAGTGTGGCCTTGAACTCACAAAAATTCAGATGTTCTCTGCCTCCGAGTGCTAGAATTAAAGGTGTGTGCCACCACTGCCTGGCATCTATGTTTAATCTAGTGGCTTGTTTTGTCCTCTGATCTTCAGGCAAATTTTATTTGTTCAAAATATCACCACACGAAACAAAAACTAACATCGGAATAGGACAAAACAAACAGAAGGAAAAGAGCCCAAGAAAAGGCATAAGAAACAGACCCAGTCATCCACACACTCTGCAATCCCATAAAAACACTAAACTTGAAGCCATACTATATATGCAGAGGATCTATCTGTAGGGTAATATATATGATATATAATATNTATTTATTTATTTATTTATTTATTTTAAATTTAATTAAAAAAAAAAAAGAAAGAGCCCTGACATGACATTATGAAACAAGGAACCTCCAAAGATGCTGTTGAGTTCATTTTCTGTTGGCATCCACTGCTGGGCATGCAGCCTACCCTTAAAGCTTGTTTCCCGATGAGATTCCCTTGGAAGAAACTAAATTTTCATTTGTAAGTGGTTCTCAATTGGAATTGCTTATAGGTGAGAGATGGGGGTTTGTGTCTAATTCTTTCAGCTCTAATACTCTGTCTTGTGCAGACCAATGCAGGTCCTGTGCATGCTGTCTCAGTCTCTGAGTTCATATGTGCATCAGTCTTGTTGACTTAGAGGGCCTTGTTTATTTGCTGTCCTCCATTCCTTCTGGCTCTTACACTCTTTTCTGTGTCCTCTTCCACAGGGTTCTCTGATCCCTTAGGGGAGGGATTTGATGGAGACATCCCATAGGGCGGTGTTGGTGAAAGTTTTTCCGGTCCCGCCCGGCTCCGACGGCCGCATAGACCCAAGTAAACAAACAGAGGCTTATATCATTTTTAAACTATGGCCGTGGCCGGCTTCTTGCTAGCTAGCTCTTACATCTTAAATTAACCCATTTTATGAATCTATGTCACCACGTGTTACATACTGTTCTCTGGACGGCAGAATGGCGTCTGCCCAGCTCTGCTTTCCTCTTTTCCCCTAGTTTGAATGTCCCGCCTAACCTTATTCTGCCTCACCATTGGCCAAACAGCTTTATTTATCAACCAATCAGAGCAACACATTTTNAGAAAGACATTCCCATCAGGGCGGAGTGTTCCAAAGTCTCTCATCTCTGCATAATGTCCGGCTGTGGGTCTCTGTATTTGTTCCCATCTGTTGCAGGAGGAAGTTTCTCTGATAACGGCTGAGCAAGGCACTAGTCTATACTCACTAGTCTATACATAGCAGAAGGTCATTAGGAGTCATTTTATTGCTATGGTTTGTTTGTTTTTGTTTTTTTAGAACAGTAGTATCTGGTTTTACCCTAGGTCTCTGGGCTATCTAGTCTCAGGTTCTTGGTCACCCAAGCAGTGTTGGGTATGGGTCTCATCTCATAGAGTAGGCCTTAAGTCAGACCAGTTATTGATTAGCTATACCCACAAGCTTTGTGCCACCATTACACTAGTGTATCTTGTGAGCAGGATACCATTGTAGATCCAAGGATTTGTGGCTGGGATAGTTTTTAGGTTTCTCCTTTGGTAGCATGCAGAATACCCTCCTGTACCAAAGATGCTAGCATGTAGGGGTGAAGGCTCTGTGTAGGCAGCAGCTCTACTTCTCCATGTTCAGTGAGTTGTGTAGGTGTTATCTTCAGCAATGGGGCCTTGCTCTTAGTTTGTGGAGAGCAATCTATACAATCTTAGCAAAAGCCTGGGTTTTTGTTTTGGGGTTCCCGTTGGCCAACACCTCAATTAAATGTAACCCAATTGTGGTACTGGAAGCTTCATTTGGTGACAAAAGATGTCCATTTGGGGCTGTGTCTTCCCCATTATTTGGTGATTCCATTTAGATTACCTTCATATATGTGTATATTTTAGGGAGCTTCTATGTTTCCATACTACCCTTTGAAGGACTCTTAATTTTAACTGTCTCTCCCTGTATTCCCTCCCCTCTCCACTTGATCCTCTTGTTCCAACCCCCACCCCCAATCCACCCATAGCTATCTATTCTATTTCTCAAGGAGATCTATCTGTCCCCATAGTCCCTCTAGGTTCCAGATTCTCCTCAGAAGGTTGTTTACTCACTGTGAGAAAATACATTTGGATTTATAAGTGGCTACCTTCTTAATCAATTTCTAAAATATGATTAACCTTTATTGGTAGAGGCTGTTTTTGCTGTAACATTCTTAGATCTTGTCCTCCTAGTTTAGTAATACTTGCTTAGCCCGTAGTAACATACAAATCACTGATAGGAACCTGGGGCTGTCTCCAGTGGAAATTATATTCTGTAGTTACCATTTGGCTTTATAAGTTAAATAAGGATGGGAAGATTTAGTAGAGATAGATTCCAATAGGTACAATTTAGAGTGGGATATGTTTAAATCATTCATGAAAAGGTATGATAAAGAAAAAAGATTGACTTTACAATTGTGCTTATAAGTATTAATATTCAGCGTTATTATTTGTAATGCTGGCTATCAAACTCAAACCTTGTGAACACTAGGAAATACTATTTTTGTTAATTCAAGGTAAGTGTCTAACATAATATTTAAAATAGGACTGAATAACTCAGATAGAATTCTTTCTTGTTGTAAGTGTGAATAATTAGACTGTACTCCTTAATATTCTTTTGCCCACAGCTTTATATAAAATTATCAGTTAATCAGTTACATAGAATTGGCACAATATGAAAGCAGTAATCACTCCCCAGGAGCAAGTTAGTTTTGCACAGTAACACTGACCTTGCATAACATTATGATTTAGAATTAGAAATCCTCATTTCTGGCCAGGTGTCATGCCTCACATCCCAGCAGTCCATTTTAAGGGGTTGAGACAGGAGGATTTCTGTGGGTGGGTTTTTGTTGTTGTTGTTGTTTTGTTTTGTTTTATTTTGTTTTTTGAGGCTAGCCTGAGCTACAGAGTGAAACCTTGTCACAAAACAAAAAAAGAAAAGGAATGAAATCCTAATTTCTTCATAAATGTTGACATTTTAAGAACCTGACATGAATATCAACATGCTTTCTCTTCCATATTGTTTTTAAGTGAATGAAAAAAATACTCTTCAGGAAGAAAACAAAAAGCTTTCTGAGCAGCTGCAGCAGAAAATTGAGTAAGTATTTTCTCTCAACAGCAGCTTTTCTTGCTTTTATTATACTTAGTTGTACAAACTGAAAGTATAGTCACAAGTTTTATTTTTTAAAATTACAAAGTGCTCTACAATAAGAAATACAAAGAAAATCACTGCATTTTGTTTATGTTTTGGGGGAACATCTATCAGTATCTTAAAACATTTAAAGCTTCAAATAATATAAGTAGTAGAAAAATTCTTTAATTACTTTGTATTTCAAATAAATATTTAAGATTATTTACTTCTTTTCCCAGTGTTCTAGAAGTGTTCTAGAAGCTTTATAGTAAGTACTTCCTCTTGCAGTATTCTTAGCATATAAAANGACTTCCATCTTCTATTTTTGTTCCTCTTTCCTTCTCTGTAGGAATAAAAATAACTGTTTTTATTCTCCATTTTTTCCCTGCTCTTCTCCTTTGTATTATTCCTAATCTGTACTGTGATTCAGCAGAATAGTTTATTATCCATATTTTATAGATGAGAGATGCAAAGCTCTCAAAGTCAAATGACTTACCTATAGTTTCCTCACTAGTGAGTAGTATGAGCATTAACCAAACCTTTATCTTCTGACTTAAAAACTTTGGTTCTTTTCACTGTACAGCACTGTCTCAAAATGTAAAAAAAGACTATTTTTTCTAATGTGATCTGACAAAATTCAGATTAGAGATAGAGCTTACTTCTTAAGTTTCCACTGTGCTGGCTAGTTTCACGTCAACTTGACACTGGCTAGAGTTATTTGGGAAGAAGAAACCTTAGTTGAGAAAGTATCCCTAGGAGATTGGTCTGTAGGCAAGCCTGTGGGGCATTTTCTTGATTAATGATTGATGTGGGGACCTCAGCCTATTGTGGATGGCTCTACGCTTAGGCAGGTGGTCCTGATGGTAAAGGAAAGCAGGCTGAGCAATCCATGAAGAGCAAGCGAGTGAGCAGCACCCCTCCATGGCCTCTGCATCAGTTCCTGCCTCCATATTCATGCCTTTAGTTCCTGCTTTGACTTCCCTTCATGGCGAACTGTGATCAGGACACGTAACCTGAAATAGACCCTTTTCTCCCCAAGTTGCTTTTGATTTTGGTGGGGGTTCGTTTGGGTTTTGTTTTTATTTTTTGTTTGTTTGTTTGTTGTTTTTCAAGACAGGGTTTCTATGTGTAGCCCCTGACTGTCTTAGAACTAGCTCTGTAGATCAGGATGGCCTTGAGCTCATACCTGGCCTTGATCATGGTGTTTTATCACAGCAATAGAAACCCTAAATAAGATACCACTTATGCAAAGTTATGTTGTTTTTATTTAGAGTTTTTGTTGGTTTTGGTTTGTATTTAAGTTTTGAAATGGAATCTTGAGTCTCACTACATTTGTTATCCAGATGGCTTGGAAATTGTGGTCTCAAAAAGTTATCTTACATACCAGTTAGCTGGGACAGCAGGCACACCAAGATGACTGCCCTGTGTGATTTTTTTTAAGACTGTTGCCCTTAGGGTAGTACATGTAGTGGTACAGAATTCTTAATATCCTGTTGCATTTAAACAGGCATCTAAGCCAGCAGTGGTGGCACATGCCTTTGATCCCAGCTCTCAGGAGGTAGAGGCAGGCGGATCTCTGTGAGTTCAAGGCCAGCCTGGTCTACAAAGTGAGTTCCAGGAAAGCCAGGGCTACACAGAGAAACCCTATCTCAAAAAGCCAATAATGAAATAAACAAATAATAAATAGGCAACCGTAAAAACTCAAGACTAGGAAAGACTGAGTCTATGAAAATGCATACATTCTTGTTCACTTATCTTCTGTGATGAAAAGAGGTCTGAGCCCCAGAGTTGTTTTTGTTTATTTAGTGTGCTAATTGACAACCTATGTTTATTTCAACTGCCAGAATGCTATTTGTAGTTTTTATTTGTCTTACTCCATAGTCACATGTTTTTCAGTGACTGTATCAAGGTGTTTATTGGTGATGACGCCTCAGACCCCACTGCATGTGTTATATGTAATCTGTGTGTGCTATGTATTTTCATTTAAAATACATCTGAATATTTCTTGCTTCCAAGGATTTCAGATAGTTTATTTTTGACATATATCTATTTGCTACAACATGATTTAACACATGTAGCTTATGATACATTAGCTTTGAAAGTATTAGCCTTGTTATTTACATCTTTAAATATCAATAGATATTTAGAGATTATACAGAATTAAGTGGATGATGGCCTGAAAGCCTAAAGTGTGTTAAGTATATTGAAACTAAATTGTCATTTACTTGATAGAAATATTAGTTTTCAGTCAGGAGAGAGGGCTCAGTGGTTAAGACTGCTTACTGCTCTTGCAGAGGATCCAGGTTCAGTTCCCAGCACTCTTATAGCTGCTCACAATTGCCTGTAACTCCAGTTCCAGGAGATCCAGTGCTCTTTTTCTGACCTCCACAGGTTCCTACGTGCGTGTGGTATACATGCTTACACTCTCACACACGTATACACTAAATAAATATTTTTTAATGTCAATTCTAATTAATATAGAATTTAGTGTTCTGAAATACAGACTTNTTCTGTTAGTGATTGATCTTGATTCTTAAAAAAGCACTATAATTTACTTGTCACATAGATAAACTCAAAGTACAAGTGTTTTATTGAGAACATCCTTTGTCAAAACAGTGTAGGAGGCGGGCTGTAGAGATGGCTCAGTGGTTAAGAGCACTGGCTGCTCTTCCAGAGGTCCTGAGTTCAATTCCCAGCAACCACATGGTGGCTCACAACCATCTGTAATGAGATCTGGTGCCCTCTTCTGCATGCAGATATAGCACTCACACACATAAAATAAATAAATCTTAAAAAAAAAATCTGTTACAGTTCTCTGTACTTTTTTGGAATTTAAGATAGTTGTGATTGTCTTGAGCCAACTTTTTGGTAACTTGTTCACCTCAATGTGTTCTCCTTTTGGTTAGCAGTTTTTAAAAAATAACAAGTATCATCTTACAAAGGCAACATCATTTCCTCTGACTGCAGATACACTGTAGTGTCATGCTACGACTACCTGAATTCCCCTGAATTTTAGAAAATACTGACTTAATTCTTCTAACTCACATGAGCTGGATTTGACGTTACAGATTTCCTGTGTAGCAAGNTAATTATTAAGTGAAACTGCAGTAAGAAATTATTCAGTAGAAAAGAAGAACCATTTCTATCATTCACANAAAGCAAATTATTAAATTAGCTTGATTTTGAGGTCATAGCTCTCTTTAATCAAAGGAATCTACAGAGAATTTCAGAGGATTCATTTTACTTCCTCTGAAAGTGAATTTGTTGTATGATGTCTTCAACCATTGTTTGAATAGTTTTGGTGCAAGTTCACTGTTTCCCAAGAGTATTATATTTTGGCAAGATGAAGTTTTTAAAGTGTTTTCTAAGCTTGTTTAGAATTATACTGTTGATCCCAGCTTCATCTTCTGGGACCATCCGGAACATGACTCTTCTTGTTTTACTTGACTTTGCTTTTGGTACCTCAGAACAACTGCCTGGCCCACGTTGCTCTTTAATTTGTTGACTGTCCTTCATGAGGACTCTTCAGAGTGCCATTTAAGTTTTTGCTCAGTGATCCAGGTAGCACCTAAACACAGAGCAAGGCTGCCAACTCCTCATTTTTGTTTCTTTTTACTTATGTGTGTTTGACCAATATTAAGTAAAAACAAATGTACATATTAGTTTATTTTTTCTCTGCCTTCTACTTGCAAATTTGTTATTTCAAATATAAATGCAGGACTTCAGAGACATGGTTTAATAGTTCATTGGAGAAACCTTTTATCATACACATACCTTTCTTTTGTTCCTTTTTAAATCTGTGTTAATGTTTTGTTAATCTTTTTTCATTCCCCCTACCGTGCGTGTGCGTGTGTGTGCGTGCATGTGTGTGTGCGTGTGTGTGCACGCGTGTGTGTGCGTGCGTGCATGTGCGTGTGTGTGTGTGCATGTGTGCGTGCATGTGTGTGTGTGTGTGTGTGTTGATATGATATCCTTGTGTGTCAGAACAGTTGTGTTTGCAGTTGTTTGTGTGTAGATGTCAGAGGACAACCTCAGGCGTTTGTCCTCCTCTTCTATTTGAAGCAGGATCTCTTAGTCACTGCTGCTTACACAAGGCTAGCTTGCTTGCGAGTTCCTGGGGGATTTATCTGTCTTTACCTCCCATATTATGTTAGGAGCCCTGGGATTTTAAACACATGTCCTGTGTTTAGATTGTGTGGGTTCTAGGAAACAGGTCCTCATGTTTATATGGCAAGCTGTTGACTCACTGAGCCATCTCCTTAGCTCCTCAGGCCCCTTTTTGAGGTAACACTTTTGGTTAATACTTACTTATATTTGGGGAGCTCGTTTATATCTTTCCTCTTTACAAACCTCCCATAAAGAGAAAAGAGGGCAGTGCAGAAGCATACCTAGTCAACCAATAAGGAAAGCTGAGCTCAGGATGGTTAGATAACTTACTCAGTGTGACTAGACATTCTTAACTTAAAAAGCCCTTTCTCCATAGTCTTGCTTTGAAACAGCCACAGGCTACCTATACGTAGTGTCACCCTGTAGATGGCAAAGCACAAATTCTCTCTCTTCTGACACATTTATTCCTGTTTTTTAAATTTTTAAATTACGTTTGTATGTGTGGCGGTTTGAATGAGAATGGCTCCNAAAGGCTCATGTATTTGAATACTTGATCTCCAGTTGATGGAGCTGTTTGGAAAAGATTAGCCTTGTTGGAGGAGGTGTGTCACTGGGGGCAGGTGAGTCTCACTTTCTCTGCATCATGGTTGTGTCTCAAAATGTGAGCTCTCAGCTTTTGCTTTATGCCTACCTGCATGCTGCCATGCTCTTCACCATGATGGGCATAGACTCTAACTCTCTGAAACTGTAAGCCCCAGATAAACTCCCTTGGTCATGCTGTTTTATCGCAACAATCGAAAAGAAACTTAGTGTATGTTTGTGTGTGTGAACATGTGTGTAGTAATCATAGGATAACCCTGGAGAGTCAGTTCTTTCCTTCTACTTTGTGGATCCAGGGATCAGACTCAGATTGTCAGGCTTAGTGACAGTACCTTTACTGGCTAAGCCATCTTAGTGGCCCACTAGCATTTATTCTTTTTTTTTTTTAATTTTAAATTTATTTTATAATTTCACACATATATACACCATATNTTGATCATATACACACATATACACAATATACTATATCTTGTCATATACACACATATATATACTCTATCTTTGTTTCACACACACATATACATATATACACTATATCTTGTCATATACACAACCCCCTTGTCCTACTTCCCTCCAGAGCCCCAGCATGTGCTCCTCCCTCCTGCTTTCAAAGTCTCCTCTTTTTCCTTTCTGGAGACAAGGTCTCACTCTGTAGTCCTGGCTGGCCTGGAACTTGCTATAGCATTTATTCTTGTGCTGTTGCATTTTCCTACGTTTACTTCATAGCTCTAGGTCAGGGTGGCTCCCCTGTGCTGCTGTTTCCACTGATACATAGCAGGTTCGTTTTTATTCTCTTTAGCTTTTTTGTCTCTCACAGGTTTAAGTGACTTCTGTCAATGCCTTATATCAACCAAGTATGCCTGAGGTTGAAACTCTGAATCATGTTAGTACTGATAATAGCTTGGTGACTGGAGTCCATGNTCATACCAAGTTTATGTTTCTCTTTTTGTTTATTGTTTACAGTGAGAGGGTATCAAGAGAGTCATTTTCAGATTTCCCAGTAGCCAGACACTCAATGAAGCATTCCTTAAGAACATTGTTTTAATAACCCTACTTTTAAAAATCAGCCTTTGAATTATTTATATAATAAACTTACATTGGTTCTAAGGAATTAAAGTATCAGATTATTTGTTCTGTAAGGAATCTTCCCCTTTGATTGAAAATGAGAAATTTTAAATAACAGCATGATGGCTGTAACATTGAGTTGAAATTATGTTTTTTTGTTTGTTTGTTTTTTTGTTTTTTTGGTTTTTCGAGACAGGGTTTCTCTGTGTAGCTTTGGCACCTTTCCTGAAACTCACTCGGTAGCCCAGGCTGGATTTGAACTCACAGAGATCCGCCTGCCTCTGCCTCCCAAGTGCTGGGATTAAAGGCGTGCGCCACCACTGCCCAGCTGAAATTATATTTTAACTGAAGATATAAATTCTTCAAAATAGTGAAGGAAAAAAGCTAAATTTTAAAAACTTTTAAAGTAGACTCCTTATGAAGAGAAACCCTGGCTCCTCATAGATCGTTGAGAAAGAATAGCTAAATAATAGTTTTGATGGGAGTCTTAAGAGGTGGACCATAAATAAAACAACAGCAAACACTCTGACATCATCAGAAGGAAAAGCTAGAGGAAGGTGGCAAGTACATAGCTAAATGAAATAAGACAGGAACACTTTAATTTTTCTTGGAAAATGAGAATGGAACCTAATGTCTTAAATAATTAAATTAGGTAAAACAGAAATTGCACTTCCTCTGTCTGGTGCCTGCCTTTTCTGACCAAGGAGGGTAAGAATTTGTACTTGTTTACATAGCCAAAGGCACTGCTAGATAGAGCTGCTTTGTGTTTTGGATTTTTTGGTTGATGTATGTTTGTTTGTTTGTTTGTCTCTTTTGGAATTCCCAGCCCCTTGTAAATAGACCTGCCAGGAGGTAATTTTCTTCTGTGGCTCATTTATGTTTCAGGTTGAATTTTTATGACTAATAAGAATGCAGACAGTGCTAAGTTAGTTCAAGCTAGGTCATCTAAGTTTTACACTCCATTAACTTGCAAGGCTTTCTCATATAACTTTTGTTTTTACAGAGTAAGAGTACTATTAAGTTATTAAAAGTTACATGTTAAATATATTGCACAGAAAGGTAACTAAAATAATAACACATTATATATTTAAAGTTTGGTACAAATGTAGGTTTTAAATGTTTTACTTTATAAAATGGGTTTACAAAGCCAATTTACTAGTTAGTAAATTAATCATTCCACAGTATCAACATATCAAAACATGATATATACATATGTATGTGCCTGTGTGTGTGTATATACACACAATCATTTTTATTAATTAGAAAAAAAATTTAATTAAATATTAGCTCTAAGGTTGTCCTTTATCATGTTATAGAATTATGGATAACATAATACTGATTTTATTCAGTAAATTAAAGTATAGATATTTGTTAGGAAACATTTGTCTTTGTCCTGATTTATTTTTATTTTATTGTTAAAAAACACACACAAATAATAAATTTTGTGTGTTTGTGTGCCATGATACACCTGTGGAGGTCAGAGGACAGCTTGGTGCTCTCATTTTTCCTTCCAGCTTTACATGTGTTCTGGGGATCACACTCAGGTTGCCAGGTCACATAACATGCACCTTTACCTACCAAATCATCTTGCTGACCTTCTGTCAGTCTCTGCTGATCATAGTTTATGAAATTCTTAAGTAGTTCTTTGAAGTCATGTGACAAGTTAATTTTCATAATATAACTAGTTTGATCTTTAAAAATTAAATGGCTGATAGAATAGTACTGTTTATTAGTTAGTAAGATCAATAATGGTTTGGCATAGGTCATTATACAACTCAATCGATCCTGTTGATCATTTCTGGAGCAAATGACAAATTGAAAGAGAATGAATTCTGTAAATATTTATTAAAACATCTACTAAATAATGTGTAACTACAGTAGAATATAAATACAAAGATATAAGAGATACACCTAATGTTCCAAACTCAGAGACTAGAGAAGTATGCAAATAAGTCAGTACAAGGTGGGGAATATCAGAATTCTTAATCTAACTATTTGAAACATCTGGAGTTGAAGTAGAAAGTACAGACTACACCATCAGAGGTAAAATTAAAGGTATTTCAAATGGACTAATGACACCTAGAAAAACTGGGTTTGGATTNAGTTGTATAATGACCTATTTATATTCTACTGTAGTTACACATTATTTAGTAGATGTTTTAATAAATATTTACAGAATTCATTCTCTTTCAATTTGTCATTTGCTCCAGAAATGATCAACAGGATCAAGTAGCTGAGCTTGAATGTGAGGAAAACATTATTCCAGATTCACCAATAACATCCTTTTCGTTTTCTGGCACTAACCGGCTACGAAGAAAGGAGAATCTCCATGTCCGATACATAGAACAAACACACCCTAAATTGGAGCGCTCTCTATGCACAAATGGTAAGGGTCAGAGTTGTGTTTCAGTTAGCTGGTTTTGTCAAGTATCCACCTACTGTTTTTATGTATCCTGGTTTGGTGGAAGGAAGCTGGACTTGTTCAGATAATCAAGGATATCACTGAATTTAACCTCCATTAGTAAAATGACTAATAAAGTATTTTCTGCTGGTATTATATTCAGATATGAGCAATAGTTCATCTGAATATGTGTGCATAATCTGATGTGTGTGTTTATGTCTAGGTACATATGTGTGAGCCTGCAGCTCACAGAGGTCAGAATAGAGTTGGATCCTCTGGAAGTGGAATTACGGGAGGTTGTGAGCTGCCTGCCATGTGGGTGCTGGGAACCAAACCCAGAAACTGCAAAAGCAGCAAATGCTCTTAACTGTTGGTCTGGAATTTTTAATGTATATACTTTATTGAACCTATTTTCTTTTTGAGACAGAGTCTCTCTGTTCCCTTAACTGTCATGGAACTCAATTTGTAGACTACGCTGGCTTCAAACTCACAGAGATCCACCTCCCTGTGCCTCCAGAGTGCTGGGATTGAAAGCATGTGCCACTGTGCCTGGCTTAATATACCTCTTTTGTTTGTTTTGTTTTTGGTTTTTTTGAGACAAGGTTTCTCTGTGTAGCCCTGGCTCTCTTGGAACTTGCTCTATAGATCAGGTTGGCCTCAAACTCAGGTCCACTTGCCTCTGCCTCCCAACTGCTAGTATTAAAGGCATGCTCCACCATGCCTGGCTTGTGGAAACTAGTTCTAATTCCATCACAGTTTACTATTTCAGCTAAATACGTCAAAAACTACCTTTTCAAATGGTCTTATACTTGTAGCTTATGTGATATGACACTGTGACTGTCTTTTTTATTGCCCATTTTAAATTAAGGATAAAGTCTAATTCTTAACCCAATATATTTGAAACATTTGGAAGGAGGTTTGCTAAGTTGTATAGATATTTGTATAGAGTGAATACATTGTTGATAGTTATGCTTTTAAAAAGTAAGTAGANCTGTGTGGCTACAGAGATGCCTTAGCAGTTAAGAACAATGGCTGCTCTTTCAGAGGACCCAGATTCAATTCCCAACAAGCACATGGTGTAACACAACCATCTTAACTCCAGTTCCATGAGACCCAGTGCCCTTACCTGGTCTCCGTAGACATCAGGCACATATGTAATACACAGATATACATGCAGACAAAACACCCATATACATGAAGTAAAAATAGATAAATCTAGGCTCCTGGAGAGATGGCTTAGTGGTTAAGAGTACTTGTTCTTGCGAAAGACCTGGGTTAGTTTCCATCATCTACATGGTGACTTAGAACCATCCATAACTCTAGTTTCAGGGATCTGATTCTGACATCTGTGAGCATGTGATACAAATAGGTATATTCGGGCAAGACACACATGCATATAAATATGTAAAATAAGTAAATTTTAAAAATTAATTAGATCTTTATTTTTTGAAAGTGTAAATCTTATTACACTTAAACTGAAAGTGAAAATATATTAGTCTTATAATGAGACAAAGGGGAAACTAGAATAGAATTAAGTGGGCAGGGTACAGGAGGATTATGGAAAAGACAACACTAAAGACCTTTTGAAAAACCACATGGAAACCTACTACTGTAGAAGTTTCCTAAAATATATACATATGTGAAAGGAATTTAAATGGAGTCACCATATAATGGAGGAGACAATGTTCCCAACTAGACATCTTACACCACCATTAAAACCTCCAGTGCCAGGAATGGGTTACATCTAGTTGAATTGTTGGCCAAAGATGTTTCATACACCTCACAAATATTACAGGCTATTTCCAAGGCTATTGGTTGCTCTCCACAACCTGATGATAAGGCCCTATTGCTGAAGACACAACTTACTTATGTGATTGAACATNGAATTGAGATGGTGCCCAACTGGAAGCTTCATCCCTCTTGACTAGCATTCATGGTTCTGGAAGGTTTTATGCACTGAAAGAGGAAAGGAATCAATTTCACCCAGCTGCAAAGCCTATAATCTACAATAGAAACCTGCCTACAAAATACACTGGTACAGTAGTGGCACAAATGTTATGGGAGTAATCAGCCACTCTTTGGTTGGATTTAAGGCCCATTACCTGATGCTGCTAATGTGGCCAAGAACCTGAAACTAGATAAGTTATGAACCTAGGGGAAAACCTACTACTGTTATTCTGCTAAAGGAATAGAGCAGTAAAATGACTCCTACTGACATATTGCTCTACCCATAGAGCAGAGCATTATTCAGTCCCCATCAGAGAAGCTTCTTGCAATAGGTGGTAATTAACAAAGAGATGTGCAGCTGAAAACACAAAGCGTGAAAGACTTTGAAGCACTCAGCCTTAAATGGGATGTCTTTATCAAATCCTACTTGTGGAGGCTCAGGGATATGTGTAAAAGAGGAGGCAGAGGATTGTTTAGACTCAGAGATGGTAGATGACTCCAGGAAACAGCTTCTTCCAGACACAGCAGGTCTGAGACACATGAGCTCACAGAGACTGTGACAGTACACACAAGACCTGCAGAGGTTTAAACAGACAAAACTCCAACACTGAGAATGGGAAGTGGACACAAAGGTCTACCCCTAACTAAGAAGTTATTTGTAGCTGATAAACTTGCTGGGGACAGGGGGAGCCAGTTTTCTTCATGGAGTGTCACTAGGTTTACCAGCCACATTCCAGGCAGGCTTCTTGCCCAGGAGTAGTTAGTTAGCCAACACAAAACGGGCTCCATGTTTGTGTGTATGTGTGTGTGTGTGTGTGTGTATGCCCTTTTTTTAAGTTAGTTTGTCTGTTTTGATTGGGGTTTTATAAAATTTTTATTCCTGGTTGTTTTGTTTTTGAGAGTGAGAACATGAAGTTGAATTGGTATGGAGGATTTGGGCAGAAAAAATATATGATCGAAATGTATGAAAATTTTTAATAAAAATTAAAAATCTAAAAAATATAGTTACATTTTTATTGTTTGAAAAATGTAAGGCATGGCAGTTTTCTCTATTTTGTGAGTTTTTATCACCATCTAGTGGAAAACAGAAGAAATGTTTTTAAATCCTTCATCTAATTGGAGTTAAATTATATTAAAATATAAGACCCTATGTCTTAAATGAACATTTATTGGTCTTTAAGTTTGGGCAAGATATGAATCATGATAGACAGCTATCTGTATAATTTAGATCATGATTAAATCTATCCATATGAACCTGTAAAAAACAACTGCAAGTGATTTTATCAGTAGTCATTTGTATCTATCAAGTGTTCTGGCTTATTTCCTAATTGTGAAAACAAGCATATAATATAAATACTTTAGAACAATTTTTTAAAATCTTATTCAATTCATTTTTTTTACTTAGAAAGTAAAAATATTTTTAAATGATTTAGTGACTTAATTAGTGCTATTTTTATCATATTTACTTATCTTAAAAGTTTCTAACACTTTTTAATTTTCAAGTTATAATTAAAGTACAGCTCTATTCCTTTACCTTGTTNTTTTGGTTGAATTTGAACTAAGTATTTAAGCAGTAGAAATATTTCCAATAAAGCATGTTTCAGAGTTTCCTTTCAGGACAGATTGTAAAGAAACATGGTCCAGTAACATTTTCAGTATACTTAGTGCTTTGTCCCATATAAGAAAAGTGAACTGTCACTCCCTAGGTAACTTAGGTCATAAGAAACTAACCTGTCCGAGTTCCCCTCTCTCCCACTATCTTAGCCTGCAACTTTGTTTCTCAGTGAAACTAAAGACTTAGGAGAATTGTGTCAATAAAATAATGGTTCTGATGCATTAAAGACAAATTTATTTGACTTATCTGAATGAAGCGTGATAGTATCTTTTGTCATTGCTTATTATGTAACTTTCTTTTTTCTTAGAATTAAGAAAAATTTCCAAGGCTTTAGCTCCTGCACCACAGAACTCTGAGGAACATGAAATTCTAGTAGCTGACACTTGCAATCAAAGTCACTCGCCACTTTCTAGTAAGTAGATACTGAGGTTATAAGTTTAAGATTGTGGTTGTTGGTGGGCAAAATGACCAACAGTCAGAATTAGGCAGTGTTTTAAAGGTGTGGTGTTTTTGTTGTTATTGTTGTTTTTGGTTTGGGGTTTGGGGTTTGGTTTTCTTTGTTTGTTTGAGACAGGGTTTCTCTGTGTAGCCCTGGCTGTCCTGAACTTGCTCTGTAGACCAAGCTGGCCTCGAACTCAGAGAGCCATCTGCCTCTGCCTATGTCAGGCACTAAACAAAGAAAGACTTTGCCATTTTGGAGCTTTCAGTCTGATTATGGGAGAAAGAAAACAAATTCATGTCAGGCAAAGTCAAGTGCCCTGCAGACAAAGCAAGGTGACAAGGACAGCAGAAAGTCTTAGTATAACATGACATTTGAGCAGAGGCTAAAGGAGTAGGTGATGTCCAGGGACAGCATCCTAGGCAAAGTACAGGTTCAGTTAGTTGTTGGGAGCGTTATGGAAGTCTGGCTAGTGCGGGATGCGTGAAGGGAAGAGTGATCAGGCAACAGAGATAATAGAATTGCTTCTTCACAGAAGAGACTGGGAATAGCAGGGTTACAGGGTGTGGAGAAGCTTAAACTTCAGGGGTTTGAAATTCAAAATATGTTCAGATAAAAATTATTAAAGATTGCGGGGGAACATACATGAGTTCATCTTTAGAGGGGAAGGTTAGAGTACTGAGATACGTGTGGAAGTTGTTAACATAGTATTAAAACCATGAGGTTACCAAACATTTCAGTGTAGGTGGAAGAGACAAGTTNAGAGAGCAAGGCCTGGGCAGCTCCACCATTGTGTTAGGCAATGATTTTTGTAATCTCCTTTTTTTTCTAGGAACCATTTTACAGTTTTTCTTCCCTAGTTATTCCTCCATAGAATTTTAGTGCTGTAGACACACTGTGTATCTGTTTATGTACTCTGTGTGTTATTTGTACTTTATACATAAAAAGAGTAAGACATTTTTGTTCCCAAAGCCCCCCCTCTTTTTCTCTCTCTCTGACACACACCCTGACAATATTACAGCTGTTTCTATTATGATTTAAAGTTCGATAAAATGAAGAGGAACTAACAAAGTAGCCATGTAAAGAGCTTCCAGTGGGAAAGAAGGACGAACAGTAGTGACTTTTAAGCCAGCTGAAGAGAGGAGGAGGGAGTGAGCAGCTGTACTGAACAGTGCTGATAGTACAGAAAAGATGATGGCTTCTTAGACTGGACCATAGAATTTGGTTGCATAGAGATCATTAGTAAACTGTAGCATGATTCAAAACTTGAAAGATACAACAGTGATTATCTGAATCTATCATTAAAAACATTGGAGGCAGAAAAAGCAGAAAGCATACATATAGATGAGAGTCTTCTAGGGGTGTTGTTCAGTAAAAGGAAAGAGAATGGGATAGTGGCTAGCAAGAAAAATGGGT
Source organism: Neotoma lepida (assembly GCA_001675575.1). Classification (NCBI taxonomy): domain Eukaryota; kingdom Metazoa; phylum Chordata; class Mammalia; order Rodentia; family Cricetidae; genus Neotoma; species Neotoma lepida. The sequence continues at coordinate 48,155 of LZPO01108331.1, read as the reverse complement.
CAAATTGCCTTAGGTTTTTAAGATTGGCAGCAAATTTCTATGCTTGATGAGATGATCATGTAAAGGAGAAAATTAGTAATATACAAGGAAGATGAAATAACTGCCAAATCATTGAGAAAGTGAGAGGAAATGAGATCCACAGGCTAACTGAAAGGGTTAGCAATATTAATGAACTGTTTCCTGTCCTATTAGTGGCAGACTGCTATTCTAGAAGCTACAGATGATCCTATATTGCTGTGGATCTATGGTTGTTTGGACAATTATGTTTGGTTATATGTAGGCTGATTCCTAGCCCAACCCAGGATGTTCAGAATAGAACACATGAGTATGGCAGATACATGGACTCACTGCTTTTTTTTTCTTCTGTGGCTGCCTTAACTCCATCGTTTGCCTTCTTGTCTTTGTTTCTTGTTTGTGTTACTTGTTTGTTGTGTGTCCCCCTTCCCCGTGCTAGAGATTGAACCAGAGCTTTGCACATGTGAGGCAAGTGGCTTTGCTACTGAGCCGTATCCCAGGCCTGTCTACTTATATTTTATTGTAGCTCCAGCTACTCTGCTGGTCTTTTCTTGTTGTCATATACATATATATTATCTTCCATTAAAAAATCTTCTTAATCTTTGCTGCTTTTAGCTATAGCCTCTCTTCAAGGTTAAGGGAGTAGTCTGTTCTCAGTACCTTTGCTGTAACACTCATCTATTCCAGCCTACTTTAGAATTGATTCTATTCTCCTGCTGTGTTCCTTGTGATGGAAAGAGAAAAGAATACAAAGGAAGAGGACAGAGGAGAAGGACACAGTGTGGAGAAAGAAAACCTATTTGCACACTCTCTCTTACTGATCTAGATTGCTTCTTGAAAAAAAGCTATCAAAGTTGTTGTTAGCNGAGCACTTGAAACAGCTTGCTCATGTACTTTATCTTTCTCAGTAGTCTGCTTCTATTCATATGCTAATAAGAGCTGAATCAGAATGTCTGTTCAAGACTTTGCTCCTGGATTCCAGAGCAGTGAGTCTGCTTGCTGTTGAGAGTCTCTGCCTGGATGTATTTTATCTTCAGCATGTTCAAAATGGAAGCTCTCTCGTCAACCTTAATCTTTATCCTTATATTCAGAGTCTCAGTTTATGACACTGTACACATACATCTCTGTAGATTTCCTCAATCAAAAAGTTTTGAGTCATCTTAGATTCCTGCTTCCTCATTTCTAAACATCCTCCAAATTTCCCATGGATTCCGCTGCCTCCATGTTTGTTTTGCATATCTCTGTACCCTCTGTACTAATTGTAGCCACCAGCATCCTCAGGACTGTTTCAGTGCTGTGCTTCTTTCTCCTGTCGGAGTTTGTCATAGTCAGAATTACCCTTCTTACCCAAGTGTTTACATCTGGCCTCTCAAAACTCGTGGGTCTTTTCCTTGTTCACAAGAGAAATTGTGAGCATAATTTGACCCCTAATTCACAGGTTTGGGCTCATGTCCTACTTTCATCGTCCACAATTCAATCCCTAGCTATTAAAAAAGCAATTTTATTCCATATTTCTGTATCCTTAAAGATACCTGAAATCTTACCTTCTGCCCCCTCAATCTCATTAAGTAGCCAAACTTCCCTTTACCTTAAGGGCCACTTTAGGCACCAGTTTATGTAGTTTGTCTTGATTTCCCAAAGGAGATTCAGGGTCCTGAGTTTAAACCTTTATTATGTTTTTTTACATTCTTTTTTGCAAATTCTTTTTTTTTCCCTTAGAAAACAGGATTTTGTTTTCACCTTTCAAGTGTAGTCACTAAGCTTGAAAAGAAAACACATAACCTGCTCGTTTACTCAGTTCATTGTGGAAAAAGCAGAAAACTCAGGTGGATTAAAGTTTAACAGATTTGGAGGCTGAAATATCTGGAACACATTGCTATCTATAGAAAATATTTTGGACCTTTTGAACAGAGTTTAAAATTTGTTCACTGTCATCTTAAAAATGGTACCTTGGTTTGTTTGTTTTTGTTTTTTTTTAACTAATCTTTGATTTTTTTTAACCTTGATTCTTCTAATCTTTGTGGTTTTTTTAAATATATCTACTCTCTAAAATTGAATAATGAGTATTTTTTCTTCTTTAGAAATATGTGGAACAAGCAGTTATCCCACTGATAAGTCACCTTTTAATTTAGACACTGTTGTTGCTGAAACACTTGGGCTTAATGTTCAAGAAGAATCTGTAAGTAATCACTTAGTTTTATAATTATATGAATTATTAATAATTGATATGTCTACTTGGATCCATTCTTAAAGAATTAAACAGGAGCCAGTTATAATGGCACAGGCTAGTAGGATATGCTGAAGAGACAGAGGCAGAGGGACTGAAAATGAGCAGGAGAAAAATATTTTTTCTATTTTATTTAATTAACATTTTTTCATTTATTTTACATACTGACTAGTTTCCCTCCATCCTCTCCTCCCATTCCCTCCCTCCCAACTCCCATCTTACCCGCCCCATCCACTCCTCCTCCTCTGTCTCCGTTCAGAAAGGGGCAGGCCTCCCATGGGCTTGAACAAAGCATGGCACATCAAGTTGAGGTAGGACCGAGCTCCTCCCCCTGGACCATTTCAGGGGTTAGGGAGAAACCTGGTGCCAGGGAAACCCTCAGGAATCCACAAGGATGAATGACCCCAGCTAAGATTCTTAGCAGTAGTGGAGAAGGTGTCTGAACTAGCCGTCTACTGTAATCAGATTGGTGACTATCCTAATGGTCATCAGAGATACTCTATCCAGTAACTGATGGAAGCAGGTGCCGAGCTCCCGAGAGTCCTCCTGAAGAAAGGGAGGAGGGATTGTTAGGAGCCAGGGGGTCAAGGTCATGATGGAAGAATCCACAGTGACAGCTGACCTGAGCTCATGGGGAGCGCATGGACTCTGGACCAACAGTTAGGGAGCCTGCATGGGACTGACCTAGGCCCTCTGCATGTGTGTGACAGTTAAGAAAAACAATTTTATCCGGTCAGCATTGNATAAAGGCTTAGAGCAGAACTGTTAGAAAGTCCCATTTGCATTACCCTTTCCATGCGTCACAGCAACAGACTCTTAGGGTATGAACTGAGTTGCAGCCTAGGGTTTATTTTGTTAGCTGTCTTTCATGCCATTTCATGTCATTCTTTCTTGAATTCTACCAATATACATTCTAAGAAAATATCCTTCAGATTGAATTCAGAACTTATTGGGTCTTTCTGACAGCCATTAAATACTCATTTTGATTTGAAAAATGGCCTGGATTTTAAGAACTACCATTTCAGCTAAACATAGTCCTTAGAGGTTGCGTCAGAGACTGACCCTACAAGTCTGTTTACATTATTTTAATACTGTACTCTGTCCCATTTACTTTTTCCCCTTAATCTTATAACACAAAACACTTGAATTTGAATTCCCAGGTCTTAGGTTCTAGGTTTGTTTGTTTGCTTTTTAGATTTATTTATTTACTTCTTATTTATTTATGTGTACGTCTACGTGTTGGCAGGAGGTACAGGCACTTGTGAGCTGCCTGACATGGATGCTGGGAATCAAATTCTAATCCTCTGCAAGAGGAGCCGGTGCTCTGAACCCCTGAGCCGTTTCTCGTTTTAGTCTCATTGTTTGTAGTACCGGCTATTAGAACCCAAGGCTTCCCAAATGCTAGGTTAAGTTCCATTTTGATACAACTTCAAGGACTAGGGATTGAATTTAGCTTGGTGGCAGAGCACTTGTGTACTGTGTCAAAGCCCAAGTGTGACCGCCAGCACTACAAAAACAAACAAGTGACAGCTTTAAAATAGTACTCCTTTGCTCTTGCCAGTAAATATGTATATGCTCTTAGAAAATTGTCTCACTGTTATATTTCTAAAACTTGGGTTAATTTTTTATTGCATTTGGAGTTTAACCTTTTAAAATTTCATTCTAAAAAGTGATAGTGGGTAATTTTAGCTTCTAAATATTTAAATATGTTTTAGTTTCTAGTTCCTTACTATAACTTACTATTTATATCTAGCAAGTTCAAATATGAAATATATTAAAGGAGAAGATATCAAAGAACTTTTCTTATAGTCTGATTCACAAGTCAACAACATCTTTATCGTTCTTGAATGTGTTATATGCTCAGAATCTCAGAGCTACTGACCTTGTGTTTTAATGATTCCTCATTGATTTGTATGCACAGGAAATCTTGAGAATTCCTTCTAAAGGATCCTTTTCAATTCACCTGTGTTTTCTACCCTTCATCTTAATGTATTTTGGTATTGAAATATTTGTATGCGGTAGTAAATTATACTTATATAGAATATTAAAATACTAGTAGTGTCTTTTCATAATTTTTTATTGTGATAAAATTTAGATAACGAAATTAGTCATTTTAAAGTCTACAGTAAAGGGATATTTATACATTCACAATATTATACAACTCCTTTCTCTGTCTAATTATATAGCTCTTCATTCTGGTTTCTTTTACTTCATGTACTTTTGAGATTTATTTGCATTGTATCAACTTTAAGCATACTGTATTATTGAAGGAACAACAAGGTCCTACGAGCCCTCTTGGGGATGAGCTCTACCACTGTCTTGAAGATCACAAAAAACAGCCTTCAGGGGAATCTGCAAGAAGCAGTGAAGACAGTTTAAGGTAATTTGGAGCATATAGTGTTTGTTTGTGTTGTTTTTTCATGTAGCTCCATAAACCCCATAATGCTGAATTTCAGCAATACTGCANTCCCCCAAAGTGGCTGCAGATATTATTTCTAGATTCTTTTCCTGCGTCATCAAGCAGCATTAAGAGCTCTAGTCTTGTGCTGTCCCATTAAAGACATAGTCATGACTGTATCACACTAAATGGTGTGAAAGATACATTTTATGTTTGTGTGTGAACCTGTATGTATGTATGTGCACCATGTATTCCCAGGAAGTAACAGTGGTCAGAAGAGGGTGCCAGATCCCCTGGAACTAGAGTTANAGATGATTGTGAACCACCATGTGGGTTCTGTGAACCCAACCTGGATCCTCTGCAAGAGTTGTCGGTGCTTTTAACCCACTGAGCCGTCTCTCTAGCCCTTTTGTTGTTGTTGTTGTTGTTGTTGTTGTTGTTTGCTTTGTTTTTCTCTAATTTCATAATATTTAACAATACCTATGTTGATAAAGCATTTTGCTTGCTTGTTTTTTTGGGGTGTTTTTAGTTTTGGTTGTGTGTTTTTGGATTTTTTGTTTTGTTTTGTTTTTTTTCAAGACAGAGTTTCTCTGTGTAGCTCTACCTTTTCTGGAGCTCCCTCTGTAGACCAGGCTGGCCTCGAACTCACAGAGATCTACCT
>LZPO01108331.1:22084-42795 GCA_001675575.1 Neotoma lepida | reverse complement strand
CCTTGATTACTCTTAGTTTATCATGATAATAACTTGTCAAATGAGTTTTATTACCCTGTTCTTATTTTCTTTAAACAGATTACAAAAATGTAACTCCATAAGATTAGATGTCTTGTTTAAGATCATAGAGTTACTGAGAGCATTAACCAAGCTCTATATTCAGTTCTGTAGTTTAAGAACTTTTTTCTTGGAATTACTCGTAAGATTTAATAATAACAAAACACTTTTGAGTCCTCAGTGGACTTCATTTCCACTTTCATCTTCTGTTCTGTCAAATGAAGAGAAACCAACACTGTATTTTAAATTTGTTTTAATCATCTGCCTCTAATAGGTAGATAATGCCTTACTATTCTGTATCAAGAAATCTTTTTTTAGTATACTGGTCTTTTAATTTTCACCCTGTTTCTCAGTAAAAAGAAAAAAAAATCTTGTATTCTTTATTTATTTAGATTTTCAGACTCTACTTCAAAGACACCTCCCCAAGAACTTACTACTCGGGTCTCATCACCTGTATTTGGAGCTACCTCTACTGTGAAAACTCACTTGGGTTTGAATACAAGTTTTTCCCCTTCTCTCTTAGACATTGGGAAAAGAAACCTTCTGAAGACAGCTCCCTTTAGCAGCATTTCTGTTTCTAAATCAGAGAAAGCTAGGTCAAAATCTGAGGACAGTGCTCTTTTCACACATCATAGTCTTGGATCCGAAGTGAACAAGGTCATTAGCCAATCATTTCCTAATAAGCAGATACTTATGAATAAAAATGTGAGTGAATCCGTAGATGAGCAGGGCACTACTAATCACATTAGAGATGTCATTCCTGATAAATATTTGGTGCCTTTGAAATCACTGGGAGGCAAAGCATCAAAAAGGAAGAAGACTGAGGACGAGAGTGAACATGCAGTATATTGTCCCCAAACCTGTTTTGATAAGGAAAATACTCTTCCTTTTCCAATGGAGAATCAGTTCTGCTTGAATGGAGACCATGTGATGGATAAACCCCTGGACCTGTCAGATCGGTTTGCAGCTGCCCAACGTCAAGAGAAGAGCCACGGAAATGAAACTTGTAAAAACAAGTTTAAACAAGTGACTATTTATGAGGCTTTGAAGCCCATTCCAAAGGGCTCTTCCTCAGGTCGTAAAGCCTTGAGTGGGGCCTGTATATTAGCCAAAGATCCTTCAGAGGCGTCCTGTTTACAGCAGTGTATCCTGCAGTCCTCTGGTAAAGTCTCTCCAGACCCTAAAACACCACTGCAGATAAAAGAGGAAAAGCCTGTCTTCAAAACCCCTCTGTGCTCACAGGAGAGTTTGGAGACACAGAGTCTTTTTAATGACATGAAGGTTTGTGTTAAATGTTCAGAGAGTTTGATTAAAATTGTTTGTGACTTCTTTTAGGTGCTAATAATCATTTCTGTTTAGGGTACTGGTTCTCTTGTGCCAACGAAAGTAAAGAGCAGATCAGTCCATGGAGGATGTGAGCCTGCATCGGTTCTTCAGTTAAATCCCTGTAGAGTTGCTAAAACAAAGCCTCTGCCAGACAACCAAGGTGTGTGCATTATAGACAGGCTCGCTCCTCTTCTTAACTGGGTGACGTTTACATTCCTCAGACAAAAATTTCCAGGGGAGGAGGTTGTGGGGATCTTTTTTTCCCTGCATATATCTGTGTTTAATAGCATTATTCTCACTGCTTTCATTTGACCTTGGATTTTCTGCTCTTATGCTTTTTAAATTTTTATTTTAAATACTTTGATATGTATTTGTAGATGGTTTTGTGGATTTACTTATGTAGTTATTTCTTCCTCTCCAAAAGCTTTTAAAAAGTATTTTAACTATCCCACTTGGGGGTTTTTTGTTTGGTTGGTTGGTTTTGGTTTTTAGTGTTTTAAAGGGAGCCCTGGGTCTTAAACATGCTAGATAAGCAACCTACCACTAAGTTCCATCCACAGTCCTGAACTGTATAGAATATTTAAAAATAATTCATCGCTGGGCTGTGGTGGCGCACACCTTTAATCTTAGCACTCAGGAGGCAGACACAGGCAGATCTCTGAGTTCAAAGACAGTCTGGTCTTCAGAGTGAGTTCCAGGACAGTCAGGGCTACACAGAGAAACCCTGTCTTGAAAAAAACAGTAGTAGTAGTAGTAGTAGTAGTAATTATTCATCATTTAAAACTTGTTCTTTACCACTTAGATACTTAGATACTGTCTTTTTTCTTTGCATTGAAATGTTTGTCTTTAAGCTAATACAGATACAAATTTAGTAAGATTTTAACTTCTTGTTTAAGTCTTGTACATGCTTTGTGTGTGTGTGTGTGTGTGTGTGTGTACACATGCCTGTGCACATCTATACAGGTACACATGTAGGTGTGTCTATGCCTGGTATGCTGTTACTTAGATGCTGTTTACCTTATTTTTAGGTAGCCTCTCATTGGCCTGGAACTCTGCACAGGCTGCCTGCCAGCAAGCCTGGGGACTTCAGTCTCCACCCTGCCTTGTCTTCTTACATACATTTAAGGGCTCATGCTTGCTCAGCAAGCACTTTAACTTCTGAGATGTCTCCCAAGGCCTTAAATGTGTTGTTGAAAACAATTTGCCCTAATCTGTGTATAAATGTCCTTTTGTTTTTCAGCCACTCACCACTTATATGCTTCATATGCAGTATTTTTTTTATCATTAGCAAATTGTTATTCTTTCATAATTGACATATTTCCATTTGTTTTTTCTCTGTCATTCCTGATTTTTTCTTAGCTTTTTGTGTTTGATTTTGTTTTTCATTATTCCTATAAGGATCATACTATACCTATTAACTTTCCACAGTCTACTTGCAATTAGTATCATTTTGCTTCATGTTCTTCTCAGGGGAGGAGGAAGGGGTCGAGACCGGGTTTCTCTGTATAGGCCCGGCTGTCCTTGGAACTCACTTTGTAGACCAGGCTGGCCTCAAATTCACAGAGATCCACCTGCCTCTCCCTCCTGTGTGCTGGGATTAAAAACATACCCCACCACCACCCAGCTGTTGCTTCATGTTCTTAAACTACAGTTTGTAGTTGTCATGTGTCATATCTGCATACATTGGAAATCCAAACGATTTTACAATTTTAACTTTTAAACTATTACTTTAGTGAAATACAAATCAATTATCATGAAAATGATAATCATGAAAATGTCCATTGTGCTCAGTCCAGTGGTTTTGTTATACTTAAAGAGTTGTACAGCTATTTGTACAATCTAAGTTTATCATCTTCCATGCCTTTACATCCTTCCCAACTCTATAGTTATCAGTGGTCTAATTTTTATCTCGTAGATTGAAATATATTGTAGATGTTTTATGTGCATAGAGACCTATTCAGTATGAAATCTTGTAACTTCTTTCCCTTGGCATGATGTTTTCTTTTCACTTTATTTTCCTGTTATTGCATGTGTGATGTGTTTCTGAATATGGATGTGGATGTGGATGATGTGGATGTGGATGTGGATGATGTGGATGATGTGGATGTGGATGTGGAGGATGTGGATGTGGATGATGTGGATGTGGATGTGGATGATGTGGATGTGGAGGATGTGAATGTGGATGTGGATGTGGAGGATGTGGATGTGGATGATGTGGATGTGGATGATGTGGATGTGGATGTGGATGATGTGGATATGTGGATGTGGATGTGCCACTACATGNGAAGGTCAGAGGACAACTTGTGCAATCAGTTCTCTCTTTGAACTTCCACATAGGTTCCAGTGTTCAAACTCAAGCACCTTTACCTGCTGAGCTGTCTCCCTAGCAAGGGCATAGTACTTTCAGTTCCCAACCATTTCATATGATGTATCAGTGTTCCATCTATATTTATTGCTGAATAAAATTTCATTATATACAATCATGTTTTCAGCAGTTAATACAAATTTGCTGTCATTGTTACCTTTATGAATAATCCTGCTATGAACATTTGTGTACAGATTTTTTTTGGAAATGGATGTTTTCTTTTTTTNCCCCCCAATTTACCAGAGACTAAAATTGCTAGACCTCATATTAGCTCTTAGGCAGTCTATTTCCCCAAGCAGCTATGCCATTTCACCTTAGCACTATGATTGTGTGAAGGTTTCAGGTTGTACACACACACACACACACACACACACACACACACGCTTTGAGTCTAGCCATCTTAATCTGTGTGAATGATCTCATTTTTGTCTTTGATTTTTCTGATTGCTGGTTGTATTGGTCACTTTTTCATAATGTTTATTGGCCATTTGAACTGTGGTGAGATTCTTTGCCCATTTTGAATTTTTTTTAAGATTTTTAAATTTTTATGTATATGAATATTTTGCCTGTATGTATATTTGTACCATGTGTGTGCTTCATGCCTACAGAGGTCAGAAGCAGGTATCAGGTCCCCTTGAACTGGAGTTACAGTTATGAGTCACCATGTGGAAGCCAAGAACCAAACCCAAGTCCTCTGCTAGAGCAGTTAATGCTTTCAAATGCTGAGCTATTTCTTCAGCTCCCTGGGATATTTATTTTTGAGTATGTGCTATGGGAATTCTTTATATTTCTATTCTGTGAGTCCCTAAAGTGAACAAAATTTCAAATTGGGTTTCTAATTTGTGGTTTCTTATCTTTTTCTAAGATGTGTCCTTTGAAAATATCCAGTGGAGTGTAGATCCAGGAGCAGACCTTTCTCAGTATAAAATGGATGTTACTGTAATAGATACAAAGGTAAGTTAAAAAATTGAACTAAAGCCCATTTATTTCTTACTCTAGTGAGTTATCAGTCTCCTCTCCTTGAAATACTTTTTTACACATTTCGTTTATTGTGTATGTATGCATATACACATTAGTGCACACCTTGTGCATGTTACATCATCCACGCGGAGGTCAGAGCACAGCCCTCAGGATGTGGTCCTCCCATCTACCATGCGAGTCCTGGGGATCAAACCAGGTTGTCAGGCTTGTGCATTTACTCACTGAGGCATCTTGTTAACCCAAAGAATTATAGTTACATATTCCAAGTGATTCTACTTTTATCAGAAATCACCTATCATATGTTCTTAGTTTTTCAGATAGGATCTCATTATACAACCCAGACTGGTCTCAAACTTACTATCCTCATGCTTCAGCCTCACAAGTGCTGGGATTGTAGGTGTGTATCACCATGCTTATAATTCCNTCATGTGTCTTGATTAGCTTTGATTTTTTTATTTTTTTATGCTTATTTATTATGTGTATGAGTTTTGCCTACATGTATTTTTGTGCACCATGTCTGCCTGAAATTGCCTGCAGAAGTCAGAAGATGGTGTCAGATTCCCTGGAATTGGAGGTACAAATGTTGTGAGTCACCATATGAGTGCTGGGAATTGAACCTGGGGCCTCTGCAAAAGCAGCAAGTATTTTTAACCACCAGGCCATCTCTCTAGACACCTGAATTAGCTTTTTAAAAAAAGAAAAGAAAAAAGTGCTGTCAAGACATTTTTTTCCAGTTTACTTTTTAAAAAAGTAACATTTTTGTGTTTGTGTGTGTTGAGATAAGGTCTCACTATGTAGTTCTGGCCGTCCTGGAACTTGCTCTGTAGACCAGGGTGGTCTTGAACTCACAGAGACCCGTTTGCCTCTGCCTTCTGAGTGCTAGGATTAAAGCGCGTGTCACTAAACCCAACTATGGTGTTTTATTTTGTTTTATTTAATTTATGCTGGAAATAGAATTTTACTTTGTGTTCAGGTTCCATATAGCTAGTGAAATTCTCCTACTTGATAGCACATTAAGAAATTATGTAGTTTATTAAAGTAACGTAACTATGAAGAAATCAAATTTTATTATTAGAGTTGCTTTTCATGTNCATTGAAGTTTATTATTGTACAGCAGATTGGAGAAAGTAGGTCAAGCACGAAGGACTTTAGTGGTAAATCAATCTGCTTTTCCTTGGCCATAGTTCCTTTTCCTCAGAGTGACATGGAGAGCTTAGATAGTGTGGCAAAAGTGTTCTAGAGGCAAGAAAATCTGTATCTCTGCTCCTGAGACACAAAAGTAAATAACTTAATGCTTTAAAATAGTAAAATTTGACAAGAGTTTTTTATCCTTTTTTGTGGTCAAAAGATATAAGACCATGAAGGAATAATTGCTAAACTTTCGTTTGTTTTTGTTTTTTTTTTAATATTTAGGATAACAGTCATTCACGATTAGGAGAAACAGTGGACATGGACTGTACATTGGTCAGTGAAACCGTGCTTTTAAAAATGAAGAAACAAGAGCAAAAAGAAAAAAGTCCAAGTAAGATTTGTTTTGATTTTGGTTACTTTAATCAAATGTGGAATGAAATGTGTGGTCGTACCATAGTGATAAGTGCAGTGACTTTGCATTACAAACTGTTCATATAATCTTTTCTAGTCACATTTTCCCTCCCCCAACTCCCCCCACATCCTCCCACCCACCCAACTCCATGCCTTTTCTCCAGTAAGAAAACAAAACAAATCCACAAAAACAGAAACATGCAAAAGACCAGTAAGACAAAAATTCCCCAAACAAAGTTATATGAGACATAAAAGTTTTGCAAAAATGTCATTGAGTTTGTTTTATGTTGGCTGACTATAGCCGGGCACGGGGCCTGCCCTGAAGTGTGGTTAATATACCCAGTGAGATTCCATTAGAGAAAACTAATTTTTCCTCTGCAAGTGGTTATCAGTTGCAAGTAACTCCTTGGTTAGGTGTGGGAGCCTTGGTCCATTTCCTCCTTTCAGTGCTGGGACCCCATCAGGCTGGAACCTGTGCAGGCAGGTCCTGTGCATACTGCCACAATCTCTGTGGGTTCATGTGTGCATTGGTCCTGTTGTGTCTGAAGGACACTTTTTCCTTGGAGTCATCCATCAGCTCTGGCTCTTATGTTCTTTCCACCTCCTCTTCCACATAGATGTCCCTGACGACATCTCATTTAGCACTGAGTACTCCGAAGTCTCTAGCTCTCTGTACATTTTCCATTGTGGGTCTCTGTATTAGTTCCCATTGACTGTAAGAAGTTCTGTGATGATGGGTGAGCAAGGCACTGACATAGGTATAGCAGAATGTGGTTAAGTCATTTTATTCCAAGGTCATTTTATTACTGTGTTCCTTTATTAGAACAGTAGTATTTGGTTTTCGCCTAGGCCCATGGCCTATCCAGTTTCTTGGCCACCCTAGCAGTGTTAGGCATGGGTTCCATCTTATGGAATGGGCCTTACATCCAATCAGAGTATAGATGGTCCCTCCCATGATGTTTATGACGGCATATCATGAAAGCAGGGTTTGTGGCTGGGTTGATGATTACCTTTCTCCTCTGGTGGTATGCAGACTACCTTCCATTACCGTGAATACTAGCTGGGAGGGTGAAGCCTCTAGTTAGGCACCAGCTTAACTTCTCCATACCCAGGGATGTATGTAAGTATTATTCCTATGCAGTTACAAGAATAGGGCCTTACCATCAGCCTTGTGGAGAGCAGCCCCTGAGATGTGCGAGGGTTTCCATGGAGCCCCTTTGGCCAGCAACTCAACTGGATGTAATTCATTCTTGGCACTGGAGATTTCACTTGGTGGCATAAGATGTCTGTTTGGGGCAGTGACTCCCCTATTATTTGGGGCAGTGACTCCCCTATTATTTGGTGATAGCAGTTAGAGTCCTTTCGTATTATTATATATTTAAGAAGCTTCTACAGTAACAAGTTTCCATAGGACCCCTCAAGTGGCCCTTAGTGTTATTCTCGTATTCCCTCCCTCTCTCCTCTCTCCTCTCTTCGATCCCCCTCCCGTGTAATCCTCTCACTCCAGTCGCCCATGTTTGGTACCCTGAATGCTGTCTCTCTATAACACTATGTTCTCTTTCCCTTTCCTTAGGAGAGTCTCTCCTCCCTGCTCGTCCCTTTGTACCTAACCTCTGGTTATACAGATTGTAGCATGCATATCAAAGGCTTTTTAAAAAGCTAACATCTATATAGAAGAGAAAACAAAATATATTTGGGGGTCTGGGTTACCTTACTCGAGAGAAGCAGGTCTCAACTTGTGGTTTGCGACCCCTTTGGGGTCAAACAACCCTTTTATAGGAGTCGTATATCAGATATTTACATTACAATTCATAACAGTAGCAAAATTACATTTACGAAGTAGCAGTAAAAATAATGTTATGGTTGGAGGTCAGCACAACATGAGGAGCTGTGTTAAAGGGTCACAGCATTAGGAAGATTCAGAACCACTGCTCTAGATGATGATTTTGTAGCTCCAACCATTTACCTGCTGCACTTTTCATAATTGTGTTTTTAAAGAACTGAATAATACTCCATTTTCTAAGTGTACCAATTTTCATTATCCATTTATTTTAAATTAGTTTATTTCTTTTTCTCTCTCTGGTAATGGTAGGGGTAGTTTGATTTTTTTAGTTTTTGAGACAAGGATCTTATTATGTAGCTCAGGCTGGTCTTGAACTTGCAGTCTTTCTGTCTCAGCCTCCTGAGTTCTGACATTATAGGCTTGGATCACCGTGCCCAACTCCAGCTCTGTTAATGTTATATTCTTCCTTAGGAAAGTTCAGTTTGGTTATTTCAGAAGAAATGTTTTAGCCGTAATAACCTTATTTCAGGAATTCAGTTTGCTTTCAGGAGTCAGCAAGGTCTACCCAGTAGCCAGTTTGTAAATAAAGTTTTATTGGAACATGGCTTCCTTTGTTGTATGCATTACCTGTGATTCTTTGCTCTGTGCAAGGACACGGTTAGTTGGTAGAGACTTTGTGTCCCCGTGGACCTAAAATATTTCCTATCTAGTCTTTTTTAGAAAAATGTTTATCTTTCTGGTGTAGACGGTTTTTAGTATATAGTGTAAAGGTAAATCTTTAAGAGCCTTTTTAGAATTATAATTATTTTCTGAAGCAATTTGATAAGAGGAAATCTGTAGAGAAGTGTTGGTGTAGATTTACAAATTATTACTAAGAAAAGGAAGTACATAACGAGTTAATCTGTTATATTCTGCCTCTACCAAAAAGAGGACTTAGTCAAATCAGGAACATATACGCCTTTGTAGTAAGAAGAATTTGTTAATTCTTTGCTAAAACCTTGATTTTCCAAAAGACAAGGTGACAACTAGGACTGATGGGCGCTAATCTTAACAGCATTCCTACCTGTAGAGGCACATAACATGAAGAGTTAGGAAACAAGCAATTGTCACTCACCACCTTTTTGGATAGAAGAGTCAAGACCTGCACATGAAGATACAGTACTAAATACAAAAGGATTGCTCAATGATCATATGTTAGAAGCTATGAGGATTCCATCTGTGTTTGCATTCTGCATAATTTTCTACAGTCTACCTACTTAGGCTAAAAAAATGAAACATCCAGCCCTTTTATTGTTTATTTATTTTATTTTTATGTGTGTTTTGCCTGCATATATATATATATATATATGTATGTATGTGTACCACATGTGTGCTTGGTGCCCATGGAGGTCAGAAGATGGTATTAGATTCCCTGAAAGTGGAGTTATAATTGGTTGTGAACCATCATGTGGGTGCTGGGAAACGCACTTACGTCTTCTGCAAGAAAGTGCTCTTCACCATTGAGCTGTCTCTCCAACCTCTGAAACATCCAGTCTTGCATGACTTCTTTTTAATCACATTCTTTCTTAGTGACCTAAATGCATTAAGAGTGAAAATTTCAGTAGTCTTTTCCTTAGGTCTCTATTCTTTAGTAGTGAATAGCAAATCATGTAACCAAGGAGATGGCTGTCAACATCACATTTCATGAACAGTATTTGTAATATTAGATCTGTTGAAGCCATATTTGAAAGGAAAAAAAGGAATCAGCCATAGTCAAGTAAACCTCTTTAATGCAGAAGTGAGGTACACCAATAAAACTCTCAACTACTGCTAATATCTTTGTACCCCTGTTGTGCATTAGANCTGCCAGGTGCTGTGATAGAAATATCAGATAGTATGTATTGTCTTTATACAAGTATTTCTCACTCAGAAGTTAGACCAGTGAGTTAACACCTTAGTTCTCTAACAGGTATACAGAGTATTTGAGGAGGTGTGACATCACTTCCAAGTTATTTATAAATTTGCTCCTCAGGACAAAAAAAACAAATATGTAATCATTCAGTAAATATCAAGCAAAAATTACATAGTAGGAAGTATTCTAGGACTGGAATAAATAGAACAAAAATACCCAATGGAATTTACATTTTAGGGGGGAAGAAACTAGTGAATATATAATATGATGATGTAATGTAATGATGGCATGTAAATGTAGAAATAAATTAAGGTAAGAGTTCTCCAGATTAAAGATTAAGGACTGCCAGGTGGTGGTAGCACACACTTTTGATCCCAGCATTTGGGAGACAGAGGCAGGTGGATCTCTGTGAGTTCGAGGCCAGCCTGGTCTACAAAGTGAGTTCCAGGACAGCCAGGGCTGTTACACAGAGAAACCCTGTCTCCAAAACAAAAAAAAAAAAGCAGACCGTGGTAGTTATTTATCCTGAGCAATCTTAGTTGGCTCTGGTCTGTCATATTTAATAGGCAACTGAATCTGTGTCTGAATTGACTATACAATGGGTAATGTAGTTAAATTTGTGAAGATTTAACTACACGTTGATATAGTAGCTAAGGTATGAATTCATTGTTTCCATCCATTTAAGTTACCAAGCGCTAACAGTGATTTTTAAAAAAGAATAACTTTTTGCTGCTTCATTAAAAAATAAGGAAGCAAGTAAAATTTTATGCAGAGTTTAATGTCTGCTGTTTATACACTTCTTTATATTTAGCATTTTTCATTATGGTCTATTTTCTAGTCCTCACAGTTTCCTTGATAAAGGATACTTTTGATTTTTGTGAGTTCTACATGAGCTGATAGAAGGGGAAAGTCTTTGACATGTGTAAGAGATCCAGTTTTATGAAAATAACAAGAACTAGCTTTATCATCATAGGATAACACTTGAAGTCACCACATACAGCTTTTCTAAATGAACAGTAACTACTGGGACTTAGGAGTTTATTACCTCATGTGCCCCTTGTGAGGATCAAGCCACATGGAAAGAATCTTGACTTAAAGATCTCTAAATATTTAATTACATATGTTATAGTATGTTATCCACTTTGAGTCACTGAGTTCTGCTCTTTTAACATTACAGTTTGCAACTAAATTCTTAGAATCAACTTTTTAACATGTCCATAGATGCCTCCAACTCACTCCATATTCAGTAAAACACCCTTTACAACTGGATCTGAAGTCTATATTATAGTTGTGTTTTTTAAAGTATCTTTAAACACTCCATTACGTGTATTAAGGTTTATTACCCACTTAATGCTGTGTCCTGACAAGGTGTCATGAAACTAACAGTCTTCGAGTCACTTTTGTTTGTTTGTTTGTTTGTTTGTTTGTTTGTTTGTTTGTTTTTTTGAGACAGGGTTTCTCTGTGTAGCTTTGGCGCCTTTCCTAGAACTCACTCGGTAGCCCAGGCTGGCCTCTAACTCACAGAGATCCGCCTGCCTCTGCCTCCCGAGTGCTGGGATTAAAGGCATGCGCCACCACTGCCCGGCTTAGAGTCACTTTTTACACATGTATCTATAAGCACTTCACTATCTTAGAGTCACTTTTTACACGTGTATCTATAAGCACTTCACTGCACCCATCTATTTAAAAAGAACACTCTTGAAGGTGAAACCTAAAATCCACATGTACAATTTTTTTTTTTTAAATAAGTGCTCTCAAAGACCTTATTACATTACTTTATGGTTGTTACCATTAACGTGTAAGTTCACATTGGGCTTCACAGAAGGCCAAAGCTTGCTTTGCTGCTAAGCCAATGCCTTTTTTATAGATGGAGACATAAAAATGAATGATAGCTTAGAAGAAATGTTTGATCAGACAACACATGAAGAATATGAATCCTGTTTGGCAGATAGCTTCCCCCAGGTACCAGATGAGGAAGAATTGTCTGCTGCCACAAAGAAACCAAACAGTAAGTCTGTTTTTTCTTTAGTTGTATCTTTTCCATTATACTGAGTTCACCAGGTTATCAAGGTCATAGAGCATTGATTAGAAACATTAACAAAAGTTTCATGTTTCTTATGTAAATTTCTTTTTCAGGTATTTTTAAAAATTTTATGTGTATGGTGTTTTGCCTATGTGTATGTGTCTGGGCACCACACATGTACCTTGTTCCCATAGATATCAGATGACAGCATTGGATCTCCTGGAACTGGAATTACAGAAGGTTGTGAACCACCATGTTGGTGCTGGGAATCAAACCTAGGTTCTCTGGAAGAGTAGCCAGTGCTCTTAACAGCTTGAGCTATCTCTCCCAGGTACTTTTTTACTTGTAATAATTTCAAACTAAGGAAATATTCCAAAAAAGAAGTTGAGAGTGTTCACCTGTGCCTTCCACTGAGCACCACTTTATGCAAACTTTTTACACAACTGAACTGTTTATTAGAACTAAGAAATTAATCTTGATTCAGTAGTATAAATTTCTTTACTTACATACATAAATATATATAAACTTTTTGTATAAAAATATGAGAAAGATTCACAGAAAATTTAGACCCATATTCTGCTGTGAGCACTCTGTCTTCTCAGAGGAAATACTTAATATACTTAGTGTTCTATAGGCAGAGTGATAGTAAAGGAACTCTTAAGTTCTATTGGAACGCTTAAGAAGATAACTGCAATTTCAAGGTAAAATTCTTGCTAAGCGTCACGTTACATTTAAGCACTGGCCATCTCAAAATTTCTTCTCGTTAACTTTTTGGACTATTTAGTTTCTAGAACCTCCATTTCCCAGAGTATTCCTAAGACTTTTTNCCCCCCTCACATATCATTTTTGCTTACAGGTTTTATAGTCATTACTGAAAATTAGTCCAAATCTGTATTTCTAGGTTTGACTTCTAATGGATATCAGTCCTGCTTTTTTGTGAAACATTGTTAGATACCTTTGTGTTTCATCAATTTAAACTATTAACATCTAAGCCAGGTTCCATGTATTTTCTACCAAGAATTTCTTGTTTTTCCAACCACAGGCTTAAATTTTAGAGTTTAACTTTTCGTTTTAACAACTCCCATACCAAAGTTCTAACTGATTTTCCTTCATAGGAAAAAGTAAGTTTGGGAAACAATATCAAAAGCTCATTCTGACAGGTTTTTATTTGCTAGACATTCGAATGGATCTGTTAGTAAGCAGTTAGTGTATGTAGACTTTGAGCAAGAAGATAGTTTGAGGACAGGAAGTTAACAGGAAGTAGGCACTCCATAAAGCCATGACACTGAATAAGATCACCAAGGTGTTGAAAATAAGTAAAGCAGAAAAGCATTTCAGAGCCGGGCGGTGGTGGCGCATGCCTTTAATCCCAGCACTCGGGGAGGCAGAGGCAGACCTGACTGCTGAGTTAATCCTTGGGATCTACATAGTAGAAGGAGAGAACCAAGTCCTCCACAGTCATTGTGGCACCACAGACATTTTTGCACACAGATGCACATTAAATGAATAAATACAATAAAAAATACAGAAGGAGACGAGGGAAAGAGAACAAGCACAGATTAACAAAAGCAGCAAAGGAAACTTAAATGGTGCTCTGGAAATGAGGTAGGAAAGAAATGGTTTTTGCTGTTCTGGAAACCAAGGGGAAATGTTTTGTGTGTGTTCATTGTACTCCTCTCCCTAGAATCTTCTAGGGCATCTTTATAAGTATGTAGACCCAGATACAACCAACTTACAGAGTTTTGTTTTTCTTTTGTTTTGTTTTGTCTTTTGAATTCTCAAGACAGGGTTTCTCTGTGTAGCCTTGACTGTCCTGGAACTCTCTATGTATACCAGTCTAGCTTCGAACTCAAAGATCACCTGCCTCTGCCTCTCGAGTGCTGGGATTAAAGTCATGCATCACCAGCTGCCTGGTAAATTTTTGTTTTTCTACCCCAGTTGTTTATGTTCTCCTGCCACTCCAGGTTTCATTATCTGCCCAGTATCCATCTACCCAGTGACTAAAATAGAAATGTGAGAATCAGTTTTTACATAGTTCATTTTTTATTACCAATCAAAATTAAATATCATATATTATTTGTAGACATTATCATTGTTTTGTGACAGACACAAGCATGCCTTTCACCCTAGCACTCAGGAGGCAGAGGCAGGTGGATCTCTGTGAGTTCAAGGCCAGCCTGGTCTACAGAGTGAGTTCCAGGAGAGCCGGAGCTGCTATACAGAGAAACCCTGTCTTGAAAACCCCCCCCAAAAAAGGGGGGGGGGAGAAAAGTTAGTTGAAAAACCAATAAACACATAAAAAAGTATCCAGTATTACTGGGCATCAGGTGTTAAATTCACATTCCCTGGAGTGATTAAAAACACTGACAACCAAATATTAGAAAAGGTGAGTAGCAATGGGAGTCTTCTATATTGGTGACAGGAGTTAACAAAAAGAAAAGAACAATTTGATAGATTTCATCATCAGTTTTGTACAGAATTAAATATGTACCTATCACAGCATTTGACTCAGGTATGTAAATATGTCCTAAGAAAAATGAAAATACAAAGAAGTTGTGCTTATTTTTGTTCATAGGGTTAGGATTGTAGCACTGAAAAAAATATTTGTAATAGTGCTATCTGTAATACCTGAAAACTGAAAACAGCCTACATATCAATCAACAAGTAAATACATCAAAACAACGTAGAGAAACCTCCAACTTGCTAAGCTAGGAAAATAAAAGTGATAAAAAAGAAAATTGTAATTTTTTTTTATTATATAATTCTAAAACAAGCTCTTTGGTAAAAGAGATCAAATTGGTGTTAGGGGAGGGAGTGGAAGAAAAACACGAGAAGGTCCCTGTACATGAGAAGCAAAGGAATAATAGCAAAGTGGGAAGTGATAGAAAATTTTCAATTTTGTCATCAATTTTCTGATAAAATTCTTTGATCTCTTTTTCTAATCATGACCTATCTTAAAGATGCATTACACAAATTAATAGGGCAAATAAGTGAGATATACTAAAAAATGTCTATTGATATTTCCTGCCAAATAATAGCAGACATCTAGATACTTCTGTTAATCTTAGTACTTCATGTGCCAGGTGTGGGGCGTACGCCTTTAGTCCCAACATTGGGAGGCAGAGGTAGGTGGATCTCTTGAGTTTAAGGCCACATGGTGAGGCTGTGTCTCAAATTAATTAATCAATTAAATACTTCCTGAAACGTAATTTTTAGTTTAGTAACTCTGAGGTAAGAAAATCTATCACCTTTGATGTAGGTGAAAAATAAAATTTTAATGAATTTCCCACCAGAACTCGTGTGAAAATCAATATAAAGGGAAGTTTGGTACATCCTATAGTTATTTTCTAAGCATACTGATTATTTCTTATCGAGTTCTACAGCTTGTGAAATCTTGTTTGTTTACAGTACGTGGTGATAAACAAGATAAAGTCAAGCAGAAAGCATTTGTGGAGCCATATTTTAAAGGTAAAGAGAGGTAAGTAGGTCTCAACATCACCACTGTGTTTGGAGGTACAGCAGAGCTGTCTTTGCCAGTTTGTAAGCTATTTAATTATTGCTTTGATAGAAAATAAAATGATTTACAAGGAGACTGAGGCCATCCAAAGCTACATAGTTTAAAAAGAAGAATATAAAAGAATCATTTAGAACCAGGTGGCTGATATCTCTAATACCAGCACTGGGAGACTGAGGCAGAACAATTGCACATTTGAGACGAGCCTGGGCTACACAGTGAGACTTTGTCTCAAAAAAATAAAATAAAAATCATTTATGGGCCAGGGGGCCTGGGAATATAGCCACAGTGAGTAAAATCCTTGCCTAACAGGCATGAGGACCTACGTTCATAAAAGCCAGGTGCAGAGTGCACATCTTTTACCCTAGCACTAGCCAGTGGAGACGGGCAGATCTTGGGGACTTGTTGGCCAGCCAGTCTAACAGAAATACTTCAGTTAGAGACTCTGTCTCAAAAAATGAGATGCTCTACTGGGTGAGTAGGGAAGAGGGCTACTTGGATATGATCAAAATACATTGTATAAAATTCTCAAAGAAATAATAGAAAGTGGGGGGAGCAATTCAAGGCTCCTGATGTCCACCTTTGACCTCTACATGTGCCCTCATGGGCAAGCAAACTCAAATACACATGCATATACCCACACCTACACACGGTGCCATTTACTTTATAGTTGTAAACAAACAGACTCAAATAAGAATACAAATTTTGCATGGAAGGAAATTTTTACCAGTACATTCATTTTTTCAACAGCAGTAATAGATTCTTTGCTTTATTGTAACAAATACTTTATTTTTAGTCTATTTTATTTTGAACTTTGGAAATTTATTTTGAACTTTGGAAATCTGTTGAACTATGTTCTCAACCTTTGGAACAATAAATTTCAGCCTCTTAATTTTGAACTTCAAGACTACTCTCTGCCCTTTTCACAAAGATTGTAAATTCTGTTACTTTCTGTTATGTTCTATTTGTTGTTGTTTTTTTAAGTAAATTTAGGAGAGATGGCTCAGCAGCTAAGAGCACTGACTACTCTTCAAGAAGACCCTGGTTCAATTCCCAGCACCTACATGGTAGCTCACAACTGTCTGTAACTCCACCTCCAGGGGATCCAACACCCTCACACAGACATACATGCACGCAAAGCACCAATGCACATTAAATAAAAATAAATAATTAAGTAAATTTAGGACCTAATACTTATTCCAAAAAACTATGCTTTTTTCTTTCTGAAGTTCTCAAAATGAGTCACTTCCTAAGTTACTCTCTTTTAATTACATTTATTTATGTACGATTAGGGGAGGGTATGAGCATGCCACAGCTCATTTGGGAATGAGAAGACATCTTAGAGGAGGAGTAGGTTCCCTTCCTGCCATGCGGGTCCCAGAGGTCAAACTCAGGTCAGGTTTTGTAGCAGGTGCCTTCACCTGCTGGGCCACCACATCAGCCCAAAGTAAAGTTACTCTTCAGCTTTCATTTCTGTTGAGAAAACTTTAGCAATCTAAAAGGCAAAATTTTAATTAATTATTTTTTAAGGGCAGGATCTCACTGTGTAACTGTGTAATTCTGACTGGCCTGAAACTCACTTAGGTAGATCAAGCTAGTCTCAAACTCACAGGTACCTGTCTGCCTCTGTATTCTGAGTGTTGGGATTAAAGGCCCAACCACCACACCCGGCCCAAAATGAATTTTTATTGATTCCTATGAGTCTCTAAAAGCACTTATGTTGACATTTTGTTTAATTCTTTTACTTTGCCACTTTTCCAAAGAAATGGTACCCTAGAATCCCAAATGTAAGTAGGCAGTTTTTTATTAAGTGTTACCATAGGCTCATGAATTTAAACATGTGATGTGTTTACATCCATTGCCTTTGGCTTCTTTATGGTAGCAGTTGCCTTTTATCTACATAATACATTTAAGGCCTCTAGTGCTACTTGGAACCACAAATAGTGCTGACTCCTTATGTACAACATTTTATCCTTTAGGAAACTTTTCACCCCATTACAAAGAAGCATTTGAGAGCGTTTTTCTCACATATCCAAATTGTCAGCATCACTGTTTTTGTGCTTAAGAAGCATTATTAAATAAATAAGGGTGACTTGAACACAAGCATTACAGTAGTGCTAGGGCCAATTTGATAGCGGAAATGACTGCAAGTGGGTAAAGGGTCATTCACATCTGGGGCAAGATGGAACAAGGTGATGCAGGGTTCCATCCTGCTACTTCATACATTTACAACCTTCACGTAATAGTTTTAGGCCTAGGTAACAAACAGCAGGAAGTGAGGCTGCAAATGAGGATCTACAGACAGATTGTCTCGTCTTCACATGGTAGAACAGTTCAAACAGTTCCCTAGACTTCTACGGTTTCCTTGATGGAAGCTATAAAGATCTGGTAGCAGGTGTTTTTAGCTAGAGCTAGGGAATTGGCTCAGCAGGTAAGAGCATTTGCCACAGGATCTGGGTTTGGTTCCCAGCAACCACATCAGGTGGCTCACAATTGCCTGTAACTAGCTCCAGGAGATCCAACCCCTCTAGTGGCCTATGAGACAAATGCGTGCGTGCATTCGTGCATGCATGCAAGTGATAATGTTATATAGCCTTTTTCTGCTTTAGTAGTTTTCATTTAATTGTATATCCTGGAAATTAGTTGAATTGTAAATAATGATTGTCTTCTTATTTTAACTGTTATGTGTCTTACTGTGGCTTGTCCTCTAGCAGTGAACACTTGTTTTGATCACTGTGATGCTAGTACACCCAATGATACAGTGAATAAATAGCTTTGTTCTGCATCTTTGAGACAGTCCTAGATTAATAAGATATTACAGAGTAATTGCTTATAGTTTAAATGTTTCTTAATAGAGATTCACTAATTTTAAAATGTGAGTAGTTTTATTTCTGAAGCTATTGGGTAGTTAAGGAAACAGGAAGTGGGTAAAGGTGGAAGGATTGTAAAGGTCTCAGTGATCTTGTGCTTCTCCTGCTGAGAATTCTAGGAAACCCCGGTATACTAGTTACTTGTTTGACTGCTGTGACAGATACCTGGCAAAAGCCACATAAGGAAGGAAGGGTTTGTTTTGACTCACACTTCTAAGATCTGTTCCGTCATGGTGAGGAGGTCTCGGCAACAGGCGCATGAGGCAGCTTGTCAAAGTGTATCTCAGTCAGGAAGGAGAGAGCTTAGCTCAATCTCTTTTTTACACTCTCTGGTCCTCCAGCCCATGGAACGGTATCCCCCACAGCTAAGCTGGGTCTTTCACTTCAACTAATCACTCACGGGCATGCCCAGAGGCAACCTAATTTAGATAGTCCTTCGTAGGTATACGTAGAGACTGTCAACTAAGTGACTCTAGATTCTGTCAAGTCAACAGTAGTATACATCAGATCTGGTCGGGGACACAAAGCTTAACCTGCTTTCTTGAGTCTGCCATGGATGCCAGTTTTCTAGTGAATTCCTTACTACATGTATTATACTTAGAGGAAAGGATATGGCAAAAATAGGTTCTACATAAGCCTAGATTTCATAAATCCTTTGAAAAAGATATCATATAGCAATATATTTTGTCCACACTTTCATGCTCTGCCTTTTTTAATTCATGCATTACTCTAGAGTTGAGGGTTTTTTAAAGTTAGAACACAGAAGGGACCTATTACTCAGTATAGTTGGAAATAGAGTAGTTAAAATTTGTTTTGAAGAAAAATGCTTTCCAATTAAAGGAACACGAGATTCAAATACTCAGAGTAGGTATGTCCCCAAGAAAAATCATTTTAAAGCCATCTTCTGTGTTTCAAAGTATTTAAGTTCATTTAAGGTGTTTCTATTAGAAACAACATATATAGGCAATTTTATAACTCTTCATGTAGTTGTCTTCTAAAAAGTTAGATTTAAATTTGTATGTACATCTGCAAATCATTAAACTAAGAAGGGAACCATTAAGAGGAGAGTCTTAAGGGAAGGGGTAGGGAAAGATAAAGAGTGGACCACCTCTGACAGGATAGCAGAGGGGTGGTTGACAGGGAAGGGAGCCAGCAAGCATAGGGAGCAGACGGGTTGGAAGAGAGCAGCAGAGGAAGGGAACAAATAAGAATTGATGTGTGAAATGACACAGTGAAACATACTTTGTTCNCTGACTTAAGATTAGTCTTAACCAATAGTAGGCCTTAAACAAATATTTGAAAAGAATCATTTGTTTTCATAATATGCAGAAGAACATCTCAAATAAAATGAGTGTTTGGGGGGATTATTTCTCTTCTAAGTCCTTATATTTTTAATTAAGATTTTAAACCAAAAATCTTTCTAGTAACAAATAGGTTAACTTTATTTATATTCCTTTTCCCTCCAGAGAAAGTAGCATACAGAATTTTCCTCATATTGAGGTAGTTCGGAAAAAGGAAGAGAGAAGGAAATTGCTTGGACACACATGTAAGGAATGTGAAATTGTAAGTACTAATGTAAACACTTCTTTTGAAGTATGATTTTATAGATCCTAAGTGCATGATTTAAAAATTNCAGATACAGATCATAGTTATAACCAGAAATCATGTTTGATCCAGTAATGATAGAAGGAATGAGGAACATACCAGCCAGGACCAGCACATATTAATAATAGAATAAATGAAAGTGAATGCCCCCAACTTGTCTTAGATTGGGTCTGAGGCCTGACCCTAATTCTCTTTTTAAATGCATTTATTTATTTAATGTGGAGTAGGATGTAGCACAAATCCTAATTGGTCTTAATAATAAAAACCCAGAGCCAGATATCGGGGTAACAGATCAGAGAGACAAAGGAACAAGCCACAGCTGCCTCTTACCTCTCCAACTCCTCAGCCTGAAGGAGTGAGCTCCTTTCTTCCCCCACCTTTCTCTGCCCAGCCACATCACTTCCTGTCTCCGTCTCACTAGTGCTGGGATTAAAGGCATGAGATCCCAAGTGCTAGGATTAAAGGTGTGAGCCACCACTGCCTGGCTTCTGTGGTTAACTAGTGGCTGGTTCCGCACTCTGATCTCCAGGCAAGCTTTATCTGTTAGAGCCCAAACAAAATATCACCACAGTGGGGCACATGAGTGCCACAGTAAGGATGTGGAGGTCAGAGGATCACTTGTGGGAGCTGGTTCTCTCCTTCCACCATGTGGGTCCCGGGGACTAAACTCAGGTCTTTGGGCCTGGTGGGCAATAGGAATCTGTGGAGCCATCTAGCAGGTCCCTTAATCCTGATTCTTATGACTGTCTTCAGA
>LZPO01108331.1:9096-22042 GCA_001675575.1 Neotoma lepida | reverse complement strand
CAAGACAGGGTTTCTCTGTATAGCTTTGGAGCCTGTCCTGGAACTCACTTTGTAGACGAGGCTGGCCTCAAACTCAGAGAGATCCGCCTGCCTCTGCCTCCCGAGTGCTGGGACTAAAGGCGTGCGCCACCACTGCCCGGCCATTTTTCTTTTCTGTAGTTACTTGCAAATGCTGATGTACATATACCATTAGGGAAAATTGATCTACAGTAGGAAACTTTAACATTTATTCTTTTCACTATCAGGAAATAAGGTGTACCCATAACTTATTAAAGAGTCAATACCATTATGGATCCTGTTTTTCTCTGAGATACTTTTCATCATAAAATGTGAAAAATAACTTTTCCTTTATCCCTAGAACAGTTATGCTTTTTTTCCTTCTTTGGCTGCCTTAGGCTAAAGAAGTTAGTACTAATCATCCTATTAATAAGCTGTCCTGGACAGGTTCTTTTTTATCTTAAAATGTGCTGTTTGTGTTTTTGCCCTACTATAGCTGTCAGATACCCTCCTCAACATCTGACTTCCTCATTTAGATTTTCTTATTAACTAGGATCTCAAAAATTTGATAGCCAAAACAGTTTAACATGAAGGTATGAATTGATTACAGCAAGCACTTGGTAAAAATACACTCTTAATCACAGCAGAAATATAAACTGGGATCCTGTTTTGGAAAACAATTTGGCAATTATAGTTGTTTCTATGGTTGTGGTAAAACATGACAAAAAGCAGCTTGAGGGGGAACGGGTTTCTTAGCTCACACTTCTGTGTCAGTCTATCATGGAAAGAAATCAGGGCAGAAACTCAAGGCAGTTTCCTAGAGGGAGGAGCTGAAGCAGAGACAATGGAAGGGTGCTGCTTACTGGCTTGCTCCACATGGCTTGCTCAGCTTGCTTTCTTATAGAACCCAGGACCACCATCCCAGGGATGGCACCACCAACAATGTGTGAGGCCCTCACCCATTGATCAGTAATTGAGAAAATGCCTTACGGCTGGATCTCATGGAGGCATTTCCTCACCTGAGACTCCTTCCTCTCTGCTGACTCTAGCTTGTTTCAAGTTGACACAAAACCAGCCAGTATAATGACCCCTTGTCAACTTGACACACAACCACATTACTATTAAGCCACAACCCTTCCATTATTATTCATCCCCAAGATCTCACATTAAAACATAAATAACTTTAAAAGTCCCATAGTCTTTTCAAAGTCAGACACAATGGGCTGGGCCCTCCCACATCACGCAGTAATCAAGAAAATGCCCCACAGACTTGCCTACAGGCCGTCTAATAGAGACATTTCCGCAGTTGAGGTTCCTCTTCCCGTGTGAACTCATCAGTTTACCTTGTGTGGAGTTGATAAAACACCAGCACATCAGGACAAATCAAAGCACTTAGATACAGTTTCCGTAGCCCAGGCTTGTTGGTCTGCTTTCCTTCTCAATAGTCAGTCCCTTCCCTGCTGTCTAGTCATTGGACATTTTGTTTATGTAGTTCTGCTAGTTGTTTACTGTAAAAGAGGTTTTTAAATGGTAAAAATAAATAAATAGAGGTACAACTCCCATGTACTAAAATGTAATCTGTAGCTTACTGTTTGTAAGTTTATCCCAATGTCTATTCCAGATGTATGGTGGAAGAGTATGGTAGTAACCACAGTTGTCACATGTGTAAAAACAGATGTGTTTTCTACATTCGATACTTCAGGACTCAGTCCTTATTTGTCTGGGGTTGGTTTTTGTTTTGTTCTGTTTTGTTTTTCTAATTTTCTTTTGAAGATTCTAGTTACTCAGTAAGCTTTTGCACATATCAATAACTTTATCTTTCAGCAAATCCCATGGCTTCTACTTTCAGAAAATTCCCCTTTACATTCACTTACTATCTCCACTACCAACACCCAGTGCATACTCAGACACCATCTCACCTTGGACTGTTGAAGTACTCTGCCTTCCTTAATACACTTCATCTTTTAGAACGTGAGCAAAAAGACAGTCCTCATGCATGCTCACCTCCATATTCTCCTTTCTTTTTGTTCTTGTTTCTTATTAAACACGATGATGGTCTTTTGTAGTTTTTCCTAATGATCTTTTAGAATAAAAATTAAATCATGCCAGTACCTTTTAATGTCTCCTCAGCTTACCAAGTAGCAGGCCCGGGGTGGGGAAGTGGGGCGGGGGNGTAGCTCAGTATTGGTGTGCCAGAGTTGCAGTTATTAGTGCAAGCCTCTATTAATAAGGAAAGGCTGTGTTGATCCACGTTGTGACACAGGCTCCTTTTCTCATTTATGAATCAAGCATTTCACAGCATCAACACTGACTGTTTTATTATTATTATTGTTATCAGTTACTACAATAGCATCAGTATTATCTCCTTAGAATGTTTAATTTAAATAAATAGCTTCTTAGCTTCTAGTTTATAACCAGTAAACATAACTGTTTATTATTCACAAGTGAAAGCATTTACCTGTTGTTGTTAGTACTATGCAGATCTGCCAGCTGAAGAAAAAGAAAAGAAGTTGGCTTCCTGCTCCCGACACCGATTTCGCTACATTCCACCCAGCACACCAGAGAATTTCTGGGAAGTTGGTTTTCCTTCTACTCAGACATGTCTGGAAAGGGGTAGGAATATAGATTTCGGTTTTTTAGATTTTTTAAAAAATACTGTATAGAACTAAGTCTGAATATTAGCTATTTCTGTATAACTCTCTTTATCTTGTGCTGCACATAAGTTACTGCTTCTGCAGCATACAAGTGAAGTGCGGAGGAAAGACTTTCAACTGTTGTGTTAATTTACTTGGGATTAGACACTGCTTAGAATCTTCATGTGACTTGTGCATTACTAGCTTTTTCATTCAGATTTCAGAAAGCAGTTTCATCCTGTCCAGACAACTTTTAAGTAAATAACCTTACAGAGGTTAGAATGTTGACATGTAGCCAATTCCTTCAAGTTTGGCATTTACATTAATATGCATCATCAAAGCTAATTTTTNAAGTTTCAAGTAGTGATTTTTGTTCCTCACTGTCACCAGTAGCACAGTGCTAAAAAAGATGGGTACACTGAATTTTCAGGAAAAAGGATGCGTTTTCTGAGATGTGACTGGCAAGTATAATAATGTTCAGATTATAATTTGACTAAATAGTCTATGGCANTTAATTTATTTGTAGTCTTCTGATCTTAGGCCTATATTTTAAGTTAAAATATCTAAAACTTTTACCCAGAGAAAGATATAACAATGAATAAATATCGAATGATAANATGACCAACCAGACTTTCAGCTTAGCTTCATCCTCTTACAAAATTTTCAAGCTCATTAAAGGTCTAGTGGTTCACACCAGGAGGTCTTCCTTTCAGAGAAGCTTCATATATTTAACTGTAAGAAACACAGGAAGTCTTTGACATCATTTCTCCTGGTCATTGCATAGAATCAGATAAGCTGCCTCCATTAGGTGTTTGCCCTACTAGCCTGGCCCAGAGCACAGTTCTCCATGGAAAATTACATGATTAGAGATTCCTCGGGAGACTCTGAATGGTATGGAGAACATAGAGGCATCTCACCCAGTGGAATAGCTACCACAAAAGACTTGGGGAAATCACTGGATTTATAATAATAGTGGAGTTCACGTTTAACACTGTGGTCCCATGTACAAACCTATTGGGGGGGGGTATAGAGAACTGAGAACTCTGGTACTGAGTTAGACAGAGCTTGGGCACGGTTCTCAAACTCTTCCAGTTTTGTGAACTTGAGCAAGTGATTTATTTCCCTTAGGTTTCCATGCTCATGTGGGAAGAGTGAGTAGAAGTGCTTGGCTGAGCGTGAGAACTGTCTGAGATGGTGGATATGGAGCATTTTATCAGTGTTTGCTGCTCTTTTTCTCTTGGTATAAATGAGGAAACTGATGCTAAGTAGTGAAGTCATTCACCAGCATCACAAAGCTAAAAATCAGAAGTGCTTAGGCCTTAAACAAGTACTTATCCATTAAATATGTAATGGATACATACTGAAAAAAAATGCTGTTGTTTTTGTTGTTTGGAGGGAGATTTTGTGTTTTAAGATAGGGTCTCATGAAGGCCAGACTGTCTTTGAACTCCTGGTCCTCCTGCCTCCACTTCCCAAATGGAGACAGCTACCATGCTCATCTGTGCTAAAAGAAATACATGTTGATATTATCTTGTTCTAAATTCATAATTTGTTTTTCAGGTTATATCAAGGAAGATCTCGATCTTTGCCCTCGTCCCAAAAGACNGCAGCCTTATACTGCAGTGTTTTCTCCAAAAGGCAAGGAACAGAGGACCTAGGTGTTGGAGTAAAAGCAGAACAGAAAACCTTTTTTTTCCCATGTTAGTTATTTATAGTTAAAGTTGTAATAAACATTGATCTTTGATTTTTTTTTGATCTTGTATAAATTGATTTATAAATGAATTTTCTATTAAAAATGTTTTAAGTGGCATTTACCTACCATACGAATAACTATTTGAAATGTGATGTGTTTTATGTTGTTGTTTTTATTTTGTCTTTTGTTCCTTTAGGCAATAAGGTGTTTCATTTTTCACTCTAACTTAAGGCATATTTACTTTTTTCTTAGTTAGGGTTTTATTGCTGTAAAGAGACACCATGACCATAGCAACTCTTATAAAGGAAAACATTTCATTGGGGCTGGCTTACAGTTCAGAGGTTCAGTCCATTATCCTCATGATTGGAAGCATGGTGGTGTGCAGTCAGACATGGTGCTGGAGATGAGAGTTCTCCATCAGGATCAGCAGGCAGCAGGAAAAGAATGCCACACTAGACCTGACTTGAGCATTTGAGACCTCAAAGGCTGCCCCCTAGTGACACATTTCCAACAAGGTCACATGTCCTAATGGTGCCACAATGTAATAAGCCACTGGTGGCCATTTTCTTTCAAACCACCATAACTTTATTTGGTAATTATTGAAATATGATCGTAGTAGCCTATAATTTCTTCCTTACAGATCTTACTGTTTCCTCTGGTGTGTACTTGTAGAAGTGTGCTTGTGGTAATTTCTATGAGTTTTCAGTTTGTCCATTAACCTGTAGATCACACCAGTCTTTGACATTCAAGTATTTATTTTTGAAAGGAATGGGAGCTAACTTTTCAGTAGTCCTTCTAACNGTCCAGAATCTTTTCTTCTGTTGAGTTGAAGTGAGGTGCCACCCTGTAGAAATTCCTTTCAATATTACCACAAATACCAATAGACTAAGTTAATCATATCCTCTATCCTAATCATAATATTCCAATTCTTTTCACCAGACTTTTTCTAGTAGTTTTCAAGCTGAATTTGTTGGCTGCATCTTTGTGTTTCCAAATGCATTGTCTGATTTTGCTGCACTGACTAATGTTAGGAAATAACTTGTAGTTTGGCCTCAGAGTCTTTTAGTAACTGTATATTCCTCTGAGTCTAATGGTGTCTGAGTAAACTGGGTACACTCTGTGCCTCCTATTTCAATGGAGCTAGTTCACCTGTGTCTTTCTCTACATGTTCCTTTAACCTGTATCTTGCCAGTGTTTTATGTAAATCAGCATACAAAAGATTGAAGAGAATACGCTGGTAAGATCTATGTAATATNCTACAGAGTTGTGAAAATCCTCTTACGTAGTCTCGTCTTCCTTCATGATGATGAGGGTTCCGGGTCTTTTATAGGAATGTACTGATACATTGTTTGGCTTCAAGTTTTACTCTGGCAGTTTCTGTTCATCACTTTTCCTTCCTTCAATAATTATTTATCCTGTGTTTGGTGGTTTTGGTTGTGGGGGGTGTTTGTGTGATTGTTTTGGTTTTTTGGTGGTGGTTTTCTGTATCAAGAGCTAACCATCTTTTTGGTTGCTGTATTCTAGGATACATAGGATTTTCTCATCACATAGGATTTTCTCTTTCAATTCTTAAATAACCTGTGAACTTAATAGTAATGTTAAATTATGACAAGTAGATCTCCGAGATATCAGATTAAATAAACAAATGACTGGCCTTTTCCTTCCCACCTTAAAAAAAAATCTAGAAGTCATCAGTCAGAGGCTGCTTGTAGTTCCATAACCCAACACACACACACACACACACACACACACACACACACACACGCGCGCGCGCGCACACCAGTGACCATACCTTTTCTGACTTTCTGCTCTTCCAAACTCTGTTACACTGATCTTTGTGGCTGTAAAAAAGCTATGCAGGACTTAGAGTCGTGTTTATATTTTGTGTGGAAAGAAGAAAAGCNCGTGCTGTTTGTTTTGTCCCCTTTCAAGTTTTACAAAGCTGGACATGGTTTAATCCCAGCAGGGAGTTAGAGGAAGGAGGAGGCAGGCCAGCTACACAGCAAGTTCCAGAACAGCCAGGACTACACAGACCCTGTCTCAACCATAGATAAATAAATCAAAAATGTTTTACAGAAAACCCTATTGTTTTTCAGTGGCCAGAACTCAACATGTATTTAAGAGCCCCTGGTCCTGCCTCCTTCCAGAAGCAGAGCTCATATCCACAGACTAGGAGTCTGAGAGAGCTCTGGATTTAAACAGGGTGCCAAAGAAGTGTGGTATCCGCCTCCAGTAGATTTAGCTTTTTAAAAAGCCTAACCTGAGGGAGGTTGCCTGTGTAATGGTAGTGTGACAGTTGTCTAACCCATTAGTAATTAAATTGTTTTAATTTTATCACTCTGTGTAAGGTTGAATGAGCTGATGGCACTATCCCTTTATCCACTATCCCTTTATCTAGCCAGCCCTATCCTGAAGTAATGCAATAAACACTTTTAAAATCATTTGAGCTAAAAGGCATTGTAATGCAAGTGGAAGTATATGACACAGCACACTGTGACTTTTAAAAGATGATGTATAGGTCTGGAGAGTTGGCTGAGTGTTTAGGAGCACTTGCTGTTCTTGCAGAAGACCCAGGTGTGGTTCCAGCACTCAGGGCATCCATAACTCTAGTTCCAGGGAATCTGAATCCTGGCCTCCATGGGTACCAAGCACTCACATGGTATACAGACATACATGCATGCAAACACCTGTACACTTTCTTTTTAAAGATAATATATAGAATTGGGCTTCATATATTTGTAAATAATTTATGTCTAACATAGGTGTTAGGTGGTATTTCTATATAAATATGTCAGTCAATGGCTATATATACTTCTGTGTAATTTCAGTTGCATAGAAGTTTTATAAAGTTGAACTGACTCAGACGCTGTAAATATGCAGAACTATATACCATCACTTAATATTTGATTCCTGCCTTTGATAAACATACTCTGATTAAACCTTTTGAAACGTAAGATTGTCTACAACAACTATTTAAATGAGTTAATTAGGAGTACCTCAATGTATGTAGAAGATAATGTTATGGGGGCAGTGTGTGAAACAAAAATACTTCTTAAAACNGCTTAAGCAGTGAAAAAACTTTTTCANAGTCCATCTGGGCGGGTTGCTGCTTGAGAGCCTACTAGTAAATGTTATTTATTAAGCGGTGCTGTTTACCATGCAAGAGAAGCCACGAGGCACAACGAAACCCACTATAAGTTTATTAAGGGAATGGAACAGAAGGGATATGCATAAGCCTGTGGGAATAGAATGACAGTGCAGGAAGAGAGGGGAGGAATAGGTGGAACTCGTTTTTATAGATCCCCCCCCACACACACACACACATGCGCATGTGGGTTTGTGTAGCTACACCATGCAAGCGCATAGATTACATGATCATGCAGCCGCACGGATTACATAGGACATAAGGCCCTGGGATGACTAAGCATCTTGCCTGGCTACTGGACAGCACATGCACAGTCATGTAGCTGGGGGAGTGGCTAGGAATTCTAACATTCCAGACTCTTTGTTTTTTATAAAAATGGTAGGTGAGCAGGAATGGGGGCGCCATGTCTCCTGAAACTGTTTCCAGCTGACTCAGTGGGCGTCAGTTAACTTTTGGGGGTAGGGAAGGGGGTTTTTGTAGTAGCCGGATGTCCTGAGGTAGTGGATTGTCCTCCACTGCTTTGGGAATCGTCCATTTCCTTCTGCTGCTTCTGGCTCTGTGACGGTTTGGGTCTGACCAGGTGCTGCCGAGGCAGAAGAGGGAGGGAGTTGAGAAAATATTTTATCTGGGGGGAGGCGTCCCCCAGGGATCCCAGGGTGAGGGACGGGGGTCCCAGGACCAGGAAAGTTTGAATTACACTTATCTGAAGTGGATCTGACCTGCCCAGGTGGATTCAAGCTGGCTCTGGGGCTTGGAAGAATTTTTAAAAATTAAGGAGTAGCCACAAGGAATTTAAAATCTTGAGCTGGTAGCCATGATATTATAATGTTTAGTACTCTGTTATCAGAATTTTCCTGAGAAGGTCAGAAATGATAGGCTTAAGTCCCCTAAGGCTCTGGAGTGAGAGGGTACTGAGCTTGGCTAATTCAGTCTAAACTATAGTTAGCACACAGGGCATTCTTAGATACTAGGCTCTAGAAGACTGCAAGGATTCCTCTTAAGATTGCCTTTTATAGAACATTCAGTTATAAAAAGAATAATATAAACCAAAGGACACCACTGTAATGATACGACGCAGGAAGCCCTGACTGGCTGGGCCAAGGTGTCCCGCAGGTGACAGAAACATGTCGGGCAGGTGTGGGGATGGATTGTGGCATGTGGACAATCACTCACATCCCAGGTACTGCGTCCATGTGGAAATGAGTTTATTTAGATAGATAGGATCGAAAGAAGGAGAAGGGGGGAGGAGAGGGGGCAAGCGTGCAAACCTCATGGCAGGAAAAGGGAGGAAGGGTGGAAGAGAAGGGAGGGGTTTTTCCTTTAAAAGGCTTTTACGTCAGGACACAGGGCGGCCCCAAGGGGTGGGTCAAAATACTAACATTCCTCCATTTTGATGATTATAAAATGGCGGGTTATTGATAGCAAGTGGTGGGGGGAATGAGGGCGCCGAATTCTGGAGACTGCTTCATGCTGACAAGGAGTGAAGTGGGGAGGGGGAAAGTCTGGGGCCTCACACACAGCAAGAGATGTAAGTGAAGAAGCTTAGTTGGGTGTTTTCGTGGAGATCTCAGGCATGGAGATCTAAGGCGTCTATTCCTTGAGGTTGCTAGGAGAAAAAATATTATCATTGGCCTTAAGGGCTGGGCTAGCCATGGGAAAAGTGATAACTGCCAGAAAGAATGAAAAAGGAAGTGCCCTGGTTGTACAGAAGAGGCAAGGGTGAGTGTGTAAGACATGAGAGCAAATATGCCCTTTATTGGAACATCTTGGAAAACCAGATTCCAGTTGCTGGGCAGGTGCCCGTCTGAGCCTAGAGAGGAGGGACCAGCAGTGAATTGAGGATGATGTGTTCTTTAGGAGTACAGGAGCCATCACATCTGCCATTTCTCTGGAGGTGGGGGTGCATCCATCCCAGTTGCATCCTCAGTGCTGGTGCAGGGACTGACACACCTGGAGGACCCTTTGGCCCAGTCAGGAGGAGGGAAACTGCAAAATATGCTCAGAAATGGGTGAGGTCAAAATGGGCTCTGGAGACTGTTTTTATCAGACCAGATTTCTTTTTTATTTTTTTACTAAAAGATTTTCTATTCATTTTATATACCAACCACAGATCCCCTCTCCTCCCTCCTCCTGCCCATCTCTTTCAAGGCAAGATCTCTCATAGGGAGTCAGCAGAGCCTGGTATATTTAGTTGAGGCAGAACCAAGACCCTTCTCCCTGCATCAAGGCTGCATCAGGTGTCCCACCATAGGCACTGGGCTCCAAAAAGCCAGCTCATGCACCAGGGATGGGTCCCGATCCCATTGCCTGGGGGCCCCCTAAAGAGTTCAAGCTAAACAACTGTCTCTCTCGTATCCAGAGGTGCTAGTCCAGTACCGTGGGGGCCCTACAGCTATCAGTCCACAGTTCATGCATTTCCACTAGTTTGGCTGGCCATCTCTGTACATTTTCCCATCATCAACTTGATGCCCCTTGCTTATAGAATCCCTCCTCTCTCTCATCGATTGGGCTCCTGGAGCTTGGCCTGGCGCCCGGCCGTGGATCTCTGCATCTGCTTCCATCAGTCTCTGGCTGAGGGCTCTTTGATGACAGTTAGGGTATTATTCATCCATATGATCACTGGAGTAGGCCAGTTCAGGAACCCTCTCAACTATTGTCTAAGTTGGGGTCATCTTTGTGGATTCCTGGGAACTTCCCTAGCACTCTGTTTCTCCCTATTCCCATGATGTCTTCATTTATCATGATCTTTCTTTCCTTGCCCTCCTACTCTGTCCCTGTCTCCCATTTCCCTATGTTCTCATCCCCCATCCCTTGCCCTCCATTACCCCTTCTCGCCCCCAGTTTGCTCATGTAGATCTCATCTATTTCTCCTTCGCTGGGCAATCAATATGTCCGTCCTAGGGTCCTCCCTGCTAGGTAGCCTCCCTGGAACTGTGAGTTGTAGTATGATTATCCTTTGCTTTACATCTAGTATCCACTTATGAATGAGTACATATCATGTTTGTCCTTCTGAGTCTGGGTTACCTCACTCAGGATATTTTCTAGTTCCAGCCATTTACCTGCAAATTTCATGATGTATTGTTTTTCCTCTGCTGAGTAGTACTCCATTGTGTATATGTAGCACATTTTCTTATTCCATTCTTCAGTTGATGGGCATCTAGATTGTTTCCAGGTTCTGGCTATTGCAAACAATGCTGCTGTGAACATAGTTGAGCATGTGTCCCTGTGGTATGATTGAGCATTCCTTGGGTATGTGCCCAAGAGTGGTATAGCTGGATCTTAAGGTAGATCGATTCCCAATTTTCTGAGAAACCACCATACTGATTTCCACAGTGGTTGTACAAGTTTGTACTCCCACCAACAGTGGAGGAGTGTTCCCCTTGCTCCACATCCTGTCCAACATAAGCTGTCATCACTTTTTGATCATAGCCATTCTGACAGGTGTAAGATGGTGTCTCAGAGTCATTTTGATTTGCATTTCCCTGATGACTAAGAATGTTGAGCAATTCCTTAAATGTCTTTCAGCCATTTGAGATTCTTCTTTTGAGAATTCTCTGTTTAGCTCTGTAGCCCATTTTTTAATTGGATTATTCAGTATTTTGATGTCTAGTTTCTTGAGTTCTTTATATACTTTGGAGATCAGCCCTCTGTCAGATGTGGGGTTAATGAAGATCTTTTCACTTTCTGTAGGCTGTCATTTTGTCTTATTGATCATGTCTTTTGCTCTACCAAAGCTTCTCAGTTTCAAGAGGTCCCATTTATTAATTGTTGCTCTCAGTGTCTGTGCTAGTGGTGTTCTATTTAGGAAGTGGTCTCCTGTGCCAGTGTATTCAAGGCTACTTCCTACTTACTCTTCTATGAGGTTCAGTGTAACTGGATTTATGTTGAAGTCTTTGATCCACTTGGACTTGAGTTTTGTGCATAGTGACAGATATGGATCTATTTGCAATCTTCTACATGTTGACATCCAGTTATGCCAGCACCATTTGTTGAAGATGCTTTCTTTTTTCCATTGTACAGTTTTGGCTTCTTTGTCAAAAATTAGGTGTTCATATGTGTTCGGATTAATGTCAGGATCTTCAATTCCATTCCATTGGTTAACATGTTGGTTTTTATGCCAGTACCAAGCTGTTTTTATTACTATAGCTCTATAGTAGAGCCTGAGGTGAGGGATGGTGATACCTCCAGAGGTTGCTTTATTGTACAGGATTCTTTTAGTTATCCTGGGTTTTTTGTTTGTCCATATGAAGTTGAGTATTGTTCTTTCCAAGTCTGTGAAGAGTTGTGTTGGGA
Organism: Neotoma lepida; assembly: GCA_001675575.1. NCBI lineage: Eukaryota > Metazoa > Chordata > Mammalia > Rodentia > Cricetidae > Neotoma > Neotoma lepida. The sequence goes on along the minus strand of LZPO01108331.1, from coordinate 10,281 downwards.
TTTTGATGGGGATTGCATTGAATCTGTAGATTACTTTGGTAAGATTGCCATTTTTACTATGTTGGTCCTACCTATCCATAAGCATGAGAGATCTTTCCATTTTCTGATATCTTCTTCAATTTCTTTCTTCAGGGACTTAAAGTTCTTATCATACAGGTCTTTCACTTGCTTAGTTAGTGTTACCCCAAAGTATTTTATATTATTTGTGGCTACTGTAAAGGGTGATGTTTTTCTGATTTCTTTCTCAGCCCGTTTATCATTTGTATATAGGAGGGCTACTGATTTTTTTGAGCTGATCTTTATCCTGCCACATTACTGAAGGAGTTTATCAGCTGTAGGAGTTCCCTGGTAGAATTTTTGGGGTCACTTATGTATACCATCATATCGTCTGCAAACAGTGAAAGTTTGACTTCTTCCTTTGCAGTTTCTATACCTTTGATCTCCTTTTGTTGTCTTATTGCTCTAGCTAGAACTTCAAGTACTATATTGAATAAATATGGGGAGAGTGGACAGCCTTGTCTTGTTCTTGATTTTAATGGAATCGCTTTGAGTTTCTCTCCATTCAATTTGATGGTGGTTGTTGGCTTGCTGTAAATTAATTGCCTTTATTATATTTAGGTATGTTCCTTGTATTTCCGATCTCTCCAAGATCTTTATCATGAAGGGGTGTTAGATTTTGTCAAAGGCTTTTTCAGCATATAATGAGATGATCATGTGTTTTTTTTCTCTCTGTTTGTTTATATGGATTATTACATTGACAGATTTTCGTATGTTGAAACATCCTTGCATCCCTGGGATGAAGCCTACTTGGTCATGGTGGATAATTTTTTTGAGGTGTTCTTGGATTTGGTTTGCCAATATTTTATTGAGTATTTTTGCATCAATGTTCATGAGGGAGATTGGTCATTAATTCTCTTTCTTTGTTGCATCTTTGTGTAGTTTGAGTATCAGGATAATTGTAGCCTCATAAAAAGTTTGGTAATGTTCCTTCTGTTTCTATTGTGTGGAACAATTTGAAGAGTATTGGAATTAGCTCTTCTTTGAAAATCTGGTAGAATTCTGTGCTGAAACCATCAGGTCCTGGGCTTTTTTTGTTGGGAGACGTTTAATGACTGTTTCTATTTCTTTAGTGGCTATTGGTCTATTTAAATAGTTTATCTGGTCTTGATTTAACTTTGGTATGTG